>CAUYRH010131402.1:0-17930 GCA_963574655.1 Perodicticus potto | reverse complement strand
ACATAAATGAAATTTTGCTTTTCATAATATTGTAACCCACTTTATTTTTTAACCTAAAAGTATTAATACTTTCTTTCCTTACAGTTATTTTAGCAGAATCTATGAACTCTCTTTGCTATGCTTGTGATCTTTGAGTATCTGAAATAGTTCTGTGGCCAAAATTTATTCACTGAAGGCTTGTCTTCAGTAGTGTTTAATATCACTAATTTCAAATGCTTCCGGCAAAAATGAATAAGGTGTTAATTTCCCATGAGTCCCTCATTTCCTTCCTATGTTAGAAAGCAGTTTACTAATTGGCTGTGCTGCAGACATCCCTGGGAAGTTTTAGCAGTTTTACAGCTCCACTCCGTCCCTGTATCTCATCAGATCACGCTACACAATCTCATTGGGAGAAAGGATGATGGGGCAAGACCAAAAAGGCCAGGCTACAAGATAAAACCACCAAATAGCTTCACAGACATGTCAGTTCCGCCCATGCAGAGGGGCATCAGGCCATGGAAGTGACATTCCAGATGACGTGTCTTTTTTTTCTTTCTACACTTGTATTAATTGAAAGCAGATAAAAGGTGAAAGAGCACAAAGCACGGAACTCGCGTTCAAGCTTACAGGTAAAAGACTGAATTCTTGTGTGAAATAAATGGCTTTTCGCTTAATAAACTGGAGTTGTTCCAAGGACGTCTTTTCATTTCTGGAGCAGGTGCAGATGAAGTTTTGAGAAACTTGTACAGTATGTTTTAAAATAAAACATTTAATTAACAAGCTTGAAAACAGTGGAGCACTTGAAGTGGGAATAAAACAATTGTTTTATATCAAACAGTGCAAATCCAATTTGTGAATGCGACTGTATTGAAAAGCTTTAAAATATTAATAAATTGCTTTGGGCTTTAAAAAAGAAGTTTTAATTTTCTTTCAAGGTTTTCCCTTGAGACAAGTTCTAAATCAGAAAAGATGTTCAAATGAATGCAAAAAAAAAGTATATTCTTATTGAAGGTCCAAAAGCTTTTCTGAAAGAAACAAAGACAAAAAAGAGTTAGAATATTTATAAGTACTAAAAAATAAACCAAATGCGAACACATCTCTATATGTGGATTTCTTTTTTTTGTTGAAGTTTTTTGGAATTGCTGTTTCTATCACAACTCTTTAATAATTTGTTCTTAGGATTTTAACATAACCAATTTGGAAAAATGATATTAAAGAGATATGTTGTTTCACAAGGGATTAAACCATAAGGGGATCTGTGAAAGGTTATGTAATAAAAAGAACATTGAGAAAGACACCATTTTAAGATAAGAAAACTTCAGTTAAAGGTTTAAAATTTCTTTACTTAAGTTTTCTATGAAATAATACTTGCTGATTCCAATCTTTCTGTCAAAGGATCTTAACAGCACTTGCTGTTGTTATATAAGATCCTCCTCCTGGCCGGGGTGTTTGCTGGACTCTCAGAAGTTTGCTTCCTTAGGAGCCCTGAGCTGTACTGCAGGGTGAGATCGGGAGCGCTGAGCTGTATTGCAGGGTGAGGTGCCCTGCAAAGCAAGCTGGATAAATCCTTATGAAAACAGCCAGGTCTTTTGGCAGACTATCCAGAATTGACAGGCCACCAGTGACTCTTTTTCCTTTGTGTTTTTTGTTTGTAAAAATGCAGCAAATAAAAAACCACTAAGGATCTTCTAGGAAAGTCAGCCTGCACCATGGGGACTTACTGGGATTAAAGTAAAGCTTGATTCCTTTCTCCCTCCTGACTAGGGCTCACTTCCCAGAAGTAATCCTGAAGCTACCAGAAGAAAATTAAATGTACATAGAATGATGTGTCCCAAGGTACTCACAGAAAAAGTCAGAGCAGTGCTCACCATTTACAGAATCCTGGTTATTCTGCAGTCCACAACCTTTTAAATAGCTGTCCTCATTCCCCTAACCATATCGAATAGGTTAAAAACGGATAATGATTGAGTAAGAGGCAATGTTCTAATTTTTCTTTTATGGAAACTAAAAGATCTTGATTCTATATGCTTAATTTCCCATGTCTTGAATAATAATACCTGGACTCTGAATATATTAATATTTGTTTAGAAAAGAAAACAAACATCAAAGAGTGAAAAACAAGCACGGAATAAAAAACAGAGAAACTCAACTGCTCAACACAAAGCACCTTAAGCCTTCTGTGCTATTACATTATTTTAGTTAAAGGTCATACTTAAAAAGTGCTTCGTTTTCTCAAATGCGCACCACTCTGACGCCTCTGCATGAATTCCTCATCAAGTGGCTGTTTGATTGCTCTGGTGTTTCACATGGGTTTAAACCTTTTGATTTTTTGTATCATTTGGACTTTGGATCTCTTCTCTTCTCTCAACCCGTTTGCTTGATCATTACCCTGCTAAATTCTCACCCTCTTTCACTGTTCTCAGTCAACCTTCTTTTACTCCTTCAGAAATCCTATCACATCTTAATTCTCTGTGATCTTTCCTTGGTGAAATCTTTTCTGTATTGAAAGAAACCATGGAAATTATGGATAATTTCTATGTACTTAAAAATCACAATATTTATCTTTCCTTTTGTTACATTATCGTGGGTAATGTAATACAACTATTGCCATGTTATGGTTTCGTGTGTTATTGTTCAGTCTGTGCTAGGATGTTGGTTATCATGTGGAAAAACCATGTAGAATTTCAGAAATCATAGCAACTCCTTTTTTTCCCCCTGGCCAGGGCCGGCTTTGAACCTGCCACCTCTGGTATATGGGGCCAGTGCCCTCTCCTTTGAGCCACAGGTGCCGCCCCATAGCAACTCTTAGATAGAAACAAGAGTTTTTAGAAGCCAGTCTTCTCACGTCCTCTCCCTCTCCCCTCATTTGTAGGGAGTGAAGTAGACTTCGTTTGCTAATGTTTGAAAATATGAGGGAGGTTTGCCCTTGATATCTGGCAGAACGTTCATTCCCAGGGTTGATTTGGCTGAATCACTTCCGTATAAGGGCACTGAAGAGGGCAATATTCAAAGATAGATGAAAGCAGCACTATAGTCAAGCACACATACGAGTACCACACAGGTATGCAGGGATATTGAAAAATAATTTTGTGTGGCGCCTGTGGCTCCGTGAGGAGGGCGCCAGCCCCATATACCGAGGGTGGTGGGTTCAAACCTGGCCCCAGCCAAACTGCAATAACAAAAATAGCCTGATGTTGTGGCAGGCACCTGTAGTCCCAGCTACTTGGGAGGCTGAGGCAAGAGAATCTCCTGTGAGCTGTGTGACGCCATGGCACTCTACCGAGGGTGATAAAGTGAGACTCTGTCTCAACAACAACAAAAAAAAAAAAAAAAAAAAAAGAAAGAAAAGAAAAAGAAAAATAATTTTGACGGGGATAATGGAAAACTGTAGTAGATATATGTCATCTTGATAAATTACTTAACCTCCCTAAGCCCAGTTTTCTTACATACAAAATGGGAAAGGTAATAATAATATCTATCTCATAAAGTCATTATGAGAATTAAATGAGATGTTACAAATTAGTGAAATATTCAGAGAAGCGGAACTTATAAATGTTAAAATAATTACAAGATCCACCATTGTGTATTTTTTTGTGTTTAAATTATAGTATATATGTGTGTCTTCTTTTGAAAATGGCCAACAGATACATAACAAAATGAAAAAATTAGTAATCATCAGAGAAATACAAATCAAACCTACAATGAGCTATCACCTCACACTTGTTAGAATGGCTATTATCAAAAAGACAAAAGAAAATAAGTGGTGAGAACAGGAAGAAAAGGGAGTCTTTGCATACTGTTGGTGGGAATTTAAATTAGTACAGTCATTATGGAAAACAGTATGGAGGTTCCTCAAACAATTAAAAATAGGATTACTGTATGATCTAGCAATCCCACTACTGGGTATATCCAAAGGAAATGAAATTAGTCTGTCAAAGAGACCTGCATTCCCATGTTTATTGCAGCATTATTCGTAATAGCTAAGATATGGAATCAACCTAAGAATCAACAATGGATGAATGGACAAAGAAAATGTGTTATCTGCACAAAAGAAAATGACTTAGTCTTAAAAAAGAAAACAACTGTCATTTTTGGGAACATGTATGAACCTAGAGGATATTATATTAAGTGAAATAAGCTAGGAGCAGGAAGGCAATATCACATGATCTCACTTACATGTGGAATCTAAAAAAGTTGAATTCATAGAAGTAGAGAATACAATGGTGTTTACTAGGGGCTGGCAGCGGGTTGGAGGGTTTGGGGAGATAGTCTTTAAAGGATACAAAATTTCAATTAGAAAGAAATAAATTCAAGAGATTTATCGTACACTATTTTGATTATGGGTAACAATATATTGTATTTTTTTTTTGAGATAGGGTCTTTCTCTTTCTCACTCAGGCTAGAATGTAGAGGGGTCATCCTCGCTCACTGCAACCTCAAACTCCTAGGTGCAAGTGATCCTCCTGCCTCAGTCCCTGAGTACCTGGGACTACAGGTGCATGTCTCCAAGCCTGGGTAATTTTTCTATGTTTTTTAGAGATAGGGTCTCACTCTTTCTCAGGCTAGTCTAAAAATTTTGGCCTTGAGGAATCCTCCCTCAGCCTCGCAGAGTGCTGGGATTACAGGTGTGAGCCACCATGCGTGGCCTTGTATTGTATCTTGAAAATTGCTAAGAGAGTAGATTTTAAGTGTTTTCACCATAAAATTGGCAAGTATGTGATGTAATGCATACATGAGTTAACTGTATGTTAATTAACTGTCAATTTAGCTGTTCTACTATGTAGCCATACTACATAAACATACGGCAGTGCAACATATTTGCACATGATAAATGTACACAAAAGGAGTTATATAAATAACTGTGGGAAAATATAATCACACTTTAGATGACTGGAGGTCATTATGCTTATTGATATTCTTTCTTTTTTCTTTTTTGCAGTTTTTGCCTGGGGCTGGGTTTGAACCCACCACCTCTAGCATATGGGGCCGGTGCCCTACTCCTTTGAGCCACAGGCGCTGCCCTGCTTATTGATATTCTTTGTCTCTCCCTTGTAGATGTCCCTTTTGGCTGCTGTGGGTCACTATTCTCTTGCTGCTTCTGATGGGCTGCTGTATGTTGGATGATGTACATTCACTCTAAAGACCAGTTTAAAATTTTCTAGTAGTCACATCAAGCAAAGCAAAGAGAAACAAAACAAATTGTCTTTAATGATATAGTATTTTATTCAACACAGTATATCCAAAACATTATCATTTCAACATGTAATCAATATACAAATACTACTGATGTATTTTATACATATACATGTATTTTCACACCAAGTCTCTGAAATTTGGTATTTTATTCTTATAAAAAACTCTCAAAATGCTAAATTATATCAGATAGAGTTTCTTTATTTAGATTTTATAAAATCCATACTTGAAAAAGTGGTTCACATATCCAAAGTGCTCCAAGCATCTTTAAAAGTTTCCCAATAAAGAAAAATTGAGTATCAGTTTTTAAATTAAAATTAATTACAATTAAATGAAATTAAAAAACCCAGTTTGTCATTCTCATTAACCACATTTCAAGAGCTCAGTAGCCACATGTGTTGTGGCCACCACATTTGTCAGCCCTGCTGAAGAGGCTTCCTGAGTACTTATATGTGTAAAAAGCCAATAGGCTAGAGGCAAGTTAAAGACTTGGTTTCCCACCCCTCATGAGAGTGAGGGAGGTGAGAGAAGCGCAAAATATAACAGTGTTGTGAGAGGAGTTCTTTGTCTCTTTCTGTAGAGTAATAAGAGTTATGGCAAAAAGGCCCTTTTTCAATGGAGACTTTACATCATTTATGTCTACCTGGATGGAACTGAAACATGTTCTTTTTAGTAAGGTATCTCAAGAATGGAAAAAAAAGTATCCAATGTACTGAATATTATTATGAAACCAATATATAATCACCTACACATTCATATGAATGATGAAACACAACTATAGTCCAGAAGGAAGGAGGGGAGAGGAGGGGGAGGGGAAGGGAGGGCAAAGGGTAAAGAGGGGGGAGGGCAGAGGGTAGGGAGGAGGAAGGGTATTTGGTGGGACCTCACCTATTGGCCCATTTGAGACAGAGCCTCAAGCTATCACCCTGGATAGAGTGCTGTGGCATCACAGCTCACAGCAACCTCCATTTCCTGGGCTCAAGCTAGTCTCTTGCCTCTGCCTCCCAAGTAGCTGGGACTACAGGCACCTGCCACAACGCCCAGCCATTTTTTGGTTGCAGCCGTCATCGTTGTTTGGCGGGCCCGGGCTGGATTCGAACCTGCCTGCTCAGGTGTACGTGGCTGGCACTTTAGCCCGTTGAGCCACAGGCGCCGAGCCTGAAATGGTACATTTCAAATCTATTAAGAGTAGAGTAAAAATGTCTGACTACAACAAATAAGTGAAGTGATGACTATGTTAATCAGTTTGGATGTAAACATCCCACATTGTATATCAAATCAGCACACTGTGCCCCATGTACGCAGTTATGATTTAATAAAAAATAAAACAAGCCTTTGTTTGTGATTCCCTTTTAGTTGGGGTACATGAGCAAGATGACTGAAGTTGGTGATAGTCTGACTTCTGCATAGGTGAGACGTGATTTTGTATTTGCCACATATATATGTTGAGCATGAATATTCTTGTATTCTATGTAGCTTCTTTTCATGATCAAATAAAGCACTTTTCATTAAAACTGTGGCTTTGATCAAATGGCTTCGTATTTTCCAATGTGCAATCAGACTTTTTACTGCCAAAATGTATACATTTGTCAATTATTCCAGTTCCCTATCCATATTGTTGTTAACCTCAGATTTCTGTCTCATTTCATCCTTTCAAATAACTAGCTTTTTCTCATTCTTTTCTGCTATTGAGCCCAATGTTGCACAGAAAAGTTGATTTGTTAATTAGTTTAATCGCCTCTTCTCATAATGGCGAGCAAGATTGGCGGAGGAAGCTTGTTATCAATCCGTGCTACTGGTAAGCAGTAATTGCGGATAATGACGCTTTTGTCTTGCAGCATTCTGAAGATTGTCTTGAACTCCTGGCTGAATTAGCAAATGGACTGTCATGTCGAATTTTCCTCTGGTTTCTTCCCCTAACTCATCCCCTACTCTCCTCCCAATAAAACAAAATTGCAGCTTGTTAGGTGGAAGCTCATTTGAAGTCTCAATTTTCTTGAGTATTCAGCTCTCATGGGGAAGTGCCAGGTGCTCAGTCGTGGCCACAGCACTTGCCTTTGGCTAAAGGTTCCTACTCAACTGGCATCCTACAAGTCTTTGATTTTCCTTTTGCTTGAAGAGGCAGCGGTTGTCTTGACAGCAGAGCTAAAGCTCTGTCCTTGTACTTTGATGCACATCGTGGTGCAATCTAATAATCAAAGTCATTTGTCAAGAAACCGGGTGTTCACACTTTTCTCTGAAGAGATGGGAATAAACAGCAGATTTTATGTGGATGTAAGCCAGAAAGGGCAGCCACTTCCACTTTAAAAATGTGCCTGGAATGCAGAGCCAGTGTAGGTTGTAACTAAGACCGTATCTTTATATCAATGCTTCTCAACCTGGGGGAATCTGACTCCCACGGGATGTTTGGCAATGGCTGGCAACTTTTGCAATTTCTGTGACTGAAGAGGAAAGGTGCTCCTGGCATTTCATAGGTAGAGGTCAGAGATGCTGTTCAGCATCCTGCAATGCATAGAACCATCCTCCACAATAAAGAATCGTCTGGCCCAAGATGTCAGCATTGCCGAGGTTGAGAAATTCTGCTTTGAATGACTATGAAGGGAACGCTGTGACATAATTTGATCCCCAGCCCCCACAGTCAATTTTTTATTTGGTTTGGGGAATAATTGATTTAGTAGAAAAAAATTGGAATTAATTGCAAATAGGATGGTTTTTCTCTGTCCTGCAATAGGAACTCCTGAGGGACAAAGAAATAAAAATGGAAATAAAAAACCCCATTCTTATAATTATGGTAGACATTTTTTTTTCACTGTTGCATGAAGAATAGTAGACGCAATATGCTAAAATACGCTGACATGTTTCAGAGTCACCAACAGTCTCCCTGATAGAATCCCATTCTTCACTAGCAGGAGAGATTCCATGGTCCACAGATGTTATAATGGGAGTCTTAATACCAGACCCAGTCTAATTCAGAGCAACTCGGAGAGGTTCAGATATGAATTTAAATTACCAAAGTAAGAATTTGTTTTAATAGATGCAATTTCTAGGGATCTCTAACTGAGGTGGATCTAGAATTTTGGGCTAGGATCACCTTGGAACTGATAGTCACCATTCTTTCTAATGTATTCTTCAGAGCAATGGCATAAAATGCCAATTTATTCTTCTTTTGTCAACACATTTCCTATTTTTACCGTGCATACACATATACACAATGTATTTTTTAAAATGGGCTTTACAATAAATAATGTTATCATGTGGCTTACAATGAAATATATTGTGAACATTTTCTCTTTTCTTCTACAACAGTTAAAATAATTGCATAGTTTTGAAAGAATACCATTTATTAAGCAGTCTTGTTGGGGAAATTTAGATACAATTTTTTTCCCCTAGGGAGACGTCATACTTTTTACAATGTCTTGAGAAAAAGGGAATTCTTATCTTATATAGTTTCTACAGATGATGGAAATTTGCCCTTCAATTTAGTCTTTTAGCTTGCTTCTCTACACCCACTTAGTTTTCAATGAAGTAATTCATTTTATTTTTCCTATCCATTTCTCCCATTTCCTACCTGATTTCCCTGGCGCACGTGCAGACAGACTTCCAATGCTCCAGCCTTTCCATCTTCTCACTTCTATTTCCTCCCCCTAAAGAGGATTTCTTTCCTTTTAAAGGTACTGTCTTGATTGATTTTGATCAAATCCACTCAAAAGTTTATCTTCAATTCCACATTATGATCAATAATCTGAAGAAAAATTCACTTGTCTGAAAGAAAATGTTAGTAAGAAGACATTTGTAGAATGATAGAACTTGGGCACAATGTTTTTGGGAAAAAAAGAGCAGTTTTGGTGGAGAGTGCAGGGCAGAGGTAAGAAGTAGCTGGTAATTTAAGGAAGTGTTAGGGACCATTATGGAAATGTAATTATTACTTTAAGGCAACTGACAAATGATCATCTTTTGGTTAGAATATAGGAGCAGCACTTTTACTGATCATGAAATTTGCTTGATATCTAAACATGTATTTCCAAGAAAAGGCAAATAGTGATTAATAGTAACTTTGTAAACAAAGGCAGATGCCAGCTATTATAAAAGTGTCACATAGAGATGCTGGTGATTATGGAGTCCTGGAAGCTGTTAGGTGCTCACAGATCACATGTCTGTCACAACCATGTAGGAATGCCGGAGTAGTAAAAATGTCTTACCGCAACAAATAAGTAAGCGAGGTGATGGTTATGTTAACTAGTTAGATGTAAGCATTACACGTTGTATATCAAATCAGCACATTGTATCTCATAAATGCATTAATGTACACAGGTATGATTTAATAAAAATTAAAAAAAATCAGCTCTAATCTTTAAAATGTTGAGGAAAAAGTAAGCAGAGAAAGAGACAAACACAGAACATGATAAAGCAAGCATGATTCAGTCTTAACATTTGGGGACTCTAGTCTCCAGTGGACTTTTAAGAAGAGGATGTGAAAATTCTTTGTGCTATTTTTACAAATCCTCTGGAAGTCTGAAGTTATTTCAAAATCAAAAGTAGGCAATGTATATGTTAATTAGCTTGATTTAGCCATTCCACAATGCATACAAATTTCAAAACTTTGTATGGTACACAATAAATATATACAATTAAAAAAAAAAAGAAATTCTCTATTGACTTCAGACTCAAACTTTGTCTCAATTGCTGACAAAACATAATCAATCTTTTAATTACCCAGAGATGAAATTCCAATGAAGACCATATGCTTCAGCAGCAACAACAACAACAAAAAAGAAGTGCCTGAGGAAAGCTTCGGATCTGGAGCCGGCCATGCCAGCATTTATACAGGGAGCATGTGCCACAGGGTCGTGGGCAGCCAGGTGTCATGGGGGCACGACCTACAGCTCTGTTTGCACACATCGTGCTCACAGTTTTGTCTGTAGAAGGACACAGGCAGCACAAAAGGACCCAGCACACAGGTTCTCCCATTCAGACGGCAGCTTCTTTCTAGCCTCTTTACTGTCCTGTGTTTCCATGATGGCGCAAACTGGAAAGAGTGAGGACCAACTGCAGTCTCCTCCTGGGACTGAATGCTGTCATCTCTGAAGGTCACGTCTGTCTCAAATGGATGAGCAAGTTCCTGGTGGCCCAACCCGGCAACTCATCCCAGTTGAAACACTATGGAAATGGCCATGGTCGGAATCACATTAGGAGAGAAGGGCTCCGTCTTCCTGCAGTCCATAGCTCTCTCTCACCGTTCCCAGCGCTTTCAGGCAGGCTAGAAGACGGGAGAGGGCAGCAATCCAATTTATTCTTGGTACTTACAGTCTGACAGGTGGAAAAGGGATGACGTATTTTAACAGGTTTATATATCTTTTTTAGGCCAATAAGAGAAGAAAACTTCGAATTCTCTCTTGAGAGATGGTGAATTTTCTTTCTCTGGCTGGGAATTTTCTGGCAGAGGCAATGTAACCATGTAGATGTTATTACTGCGTTGAGTTGAAAATTAGGCTAGATGATTTCTGAGGTCTTTTATAACAATGAGTTTCTCTGATTCAATGCCTCCAGTTTACCCTTAAGAACCTACAATTTTGCAGCCTCTTATTCCCATCCGATCGTGTGCAATTCTCCCTACTTTGGTTTTACCCATTGTTGTCTCCGTAATCCCCCAAAACAAACCACTTCTCTTCCCCTGCACGTGCCATGCTCTTTCAGTTTCTCATTCCTGAAACATCTTCTGCTTTTCCTTTAAGGCGTAGCTTGAACACTCCCTTTCATAAAGCTCTTTCCTATTGTTCTAGCCTAAATTGCTTGTTTCTTTTTCTTATTTTTCCCACATTTGTCATCTGGGTTATGGAACATAGAGAACATGTCAATGTTTTCATAAAGCTAGATGCACCAGCAGAAGATAAATGGATTTATCTTTTTTAGCGTCTGTGCTTTCCGTGTTTACTTTTTGTGAAGGAGTTCCTAACCTCTTTATAATCAATAAGACTATTCAGCACTTGATTATGTTGTCTTTTATATATTCTTACCTCTCCAGCTAGACTCTAAGTTTTCTGGATCCAGACATTTGCTACGATTTTCCTGTTGTGCTTTAGACAGTGTTGTGGTTATAGTAAGCAGACAATAAGTAATTACTAAATTAACTGAAGGATGGGTGACATGGTAAGCATGATGTGCCCGTGATTCCACAGAGGAGGTTTCTTCTAGAATAGTACAGGCCAGATTGCTTCTGGGATGGTGCATTCCCTTGTACAAATAATTCTGGCAGAGATTATGTTTTAGTTCTCTTTTCCTTTGTCTTTTAAGAGCAGAAAAAGAGCAATGAGATAGAAGAATAGAAATGACTTAGAAAGAAAAGATGGAAAGAGCAGGGCCGCCTGTCTTTTCTGAGTCATGGCAATTCCCCCATTTCTAAAAAATAGATAGCAATCTCAAAATGTCAGCCTCCACCTTATTTTTCCTGCCTTTGTATTTTAGTTCTCAGAGCTGGTACCACTGATACCTCTCACTATTATGCTGAGTCTTAACCACCTTAGCCTGTCCTTTCAAAGACAAGGAACACTATCCCCACCATCTTGTGCTATCTGGGAACTGAGTCATTTTCCTAGATTTGGGATTCAGTGGCTTTTTTAATGGTGCTCGTTACCACTTCCAGGGTCAGTTTCAGCTGATCTCACCAAGAAGTTTGTGCCCTAGGTATAATTTTTGAGTGCAAATGTTTCCTCTAAGGTGAAGTTCTCTTTTACACAGTTTTGATCGTATTTTCTGATGACTATCATAGTTGCCCTTATAGAATTATAACTCCTTCTTAAATCTTAGCCTGGTGATAGAGGACCCTTTGCTTTGCTTTGTCCTGTTGACTCCAGTCAACAGGTGGACATCTGGAAGCAGGCCTGGAGGCTTCTTTGTATCCTGACCTAATTACTGGTGTTCTGTATGCAGGGAAAATCAACTGATGTATCAGCTGACTATTTCTCTTTTCACAATAAATACCTGAGGTCTAGATCTCTTTCTGCCTCTCAGAATTAGACATGGTGTTTCACTGGCCTGTTCAGTACCTAAGTCAATTTTCCTGATTGCCTGGTCCTGATGCATAAGTTTTGAATTAGTCCATATTGTTTTTCCTGACATTGATAGGAAAATCATTTACAGATGATTTCTGACTTGAATTGTGCTTTACAAACTTAGTTTGGGTAGAATGGATGACTTTGTCATTTAGTAAAAGAAGGAGAGATGGTTTTAGCTTGCATCGTCCAAGGTTCCATGTGATGTTAATAGATGTTCCAATGGACGAAGTGTGTGACTTCCAAATCTGTATGTTGAAATCCTAACCTTCGATGTGATGGTGTTAGAAAGAGGGTCCTTTGGGAGGTGATTGAAGTTATGAGGATGAAATCTCATAAATGAGATTAGTGCCCTTTTAAAAGGGACCCCAGAGAGCTCTTTGTCATCTCTCCACCAATGTGAAGATACAATAAGGAGTCTGTGGGCCCTCACCAGAACTCGACAATGCTGGCACCTGATCCCTCTAACGATAGGCCTCTAGACCTGTGAGGAATAAATTTCTGGCCAGCCACAGGGGGTCACGCTTGTAATCTCAGCACTTTGGGAGAGTGAGGCCAGAGAATAGTGTGAGTCCAGAAATTGTGGCTGTAGTGAGCTATGATCATGCCACTGCTCTTTATAGCTAGGGCTACACAGCAAGGCTCTGCCTTTAAAAAATAAAACAAGACAAAACGAATTTCTGCTGTTTATAAGCCACCCAGTTTACAGCACTTCATTAGAGCTGCCTGAACTAAGGTAGATGTTATCTGAAAAAATGTTTCCATGGTCAAACACTTTGGGAAACACTGAGCTAAACATAATTGAACATATTCTTTTTTTTTTTTTTTTGAGACAGAGCCTCAAGCTGTCACCTTGGATAGAGTGCCATGGCATCACAGCTCACAGCAACCTCCAATTCCTGGGCTCAAGCGAGTCTCTTGCCTCCGCCTCCCAAGTAGCTGGGACTACAGGCGCCCACCACAACGCCCGGCCATTTTTTGGTTGCAGCCATCCTTGTTGTTTGGCAGGCCCGGGCTGGATTCGAACCCCCAGCTCAGGTGTACGTGGCTGGCGCCTTAGCCCATTGAGCCACAGGCGCCGAGCCAATTGAACATATTCTTAACTGGAATATGACTTTCTAGGAGGAAGACTAGAGTGGCAGCGTTTTCTAGTATTGTTGACCATGGAGACCATTTCTTTAAGGAATATCTCCTAATAGCTCAAGGAATACTACTGATCCTTAGAGCACCCATTTCCATTTGGGCTGTTTCTTTAAACAATAACAAATTTTGGTGATTGTACTATGTAGTCTTATTAGGTATTACAGGCAGAGAGAAAAGCTAGTCCTGTGTAAGTACAAAAGCAATGAAGAATAAATCAGAATTAAGCTTGTTATATGAAAATAACTTCTGTGTTAAACAGTCTACACATTTATGCCCTAATAATCTAAATTAAGCTAGAGAAAATCGGAGCCAATTTTATAGCAAAAATGCAAGGGGGAAAACTCTAAATCGGCTTAATGGCTTGAAGAAGACCAGAAGTTCTTTTTGGTTTTGATCCCTTTGTTCCTCTGATGTAGGAATAAAGTTCCAAACATGAAATGTATTTCTCTTACAAAAATTCTAACATTACTTAGGAGTTTCTGAATGGATATGATGTTTTTATCACTCTAAATGATCACTCTAAATGATGTTTTCATCACTCTTACTCTTTCAACTTACATCCTAACATTACTTAGGAGTTTCTGAATGGATATGAGTGTTTTTATCACTCTAAATGATGTTTTTTTATCACTCTTACTCTTTCAACTTACATTTGTCTGGCACTCATTCTTTGGAGGTGTTTGTTCTGTGCCAGCCCCTCTCACTTCTTGTAGAGCTCTGATAGTTTTACTATTCACCTAGAAGGTTTTTTTTCCTTTCCTCTTGAGAATAAAGTCACATATACATATTTCTTTGTGAATTTTTATTATATTGATGAAAATTAAGACACTTAACTAATATTGTTGATAGTTTAGGACAGTAGCTTCCCATGAATAATGATTACTATAGACAAACGTGTGTTAGGAAAGAGTATTAGGAAAATTAAATTCAGTTAAGCCAAATATTCGCTTGTTTCTTCCAAATACCATATTTGCTGGATACAGAGGTTAACAAAGACAAATAAAAGTGATTCCTTCTATCTTCTGAAGAAATTTATGAATTTGGGAAGAGATCCTCTCAGGATTAAAAGAGAGGGAATAAATCACAAAGTCTGAAGAACATTACAAAATGCTTCAATTGGTTGTAATTTCAAATATGTGCCTTTTGTGTATTTATTTGACCTTCATGTCAAAAATAATGGACATAGGAATAAGGGTTTGATGACATTCTGAGTTCCTATATGGTGTATGCTGTGTTTATTTGTGGACAGACTTGTTCATAAATATGCCAAAGGTTTTGAGTAAAGGTGAATAACATTAAGAAAGTGACAGTGTGTTAAACTCTTTTCACATTTATCATAAAGTCAAAGGTTTGAGGATATCACAGCAGAGCCCAGCATTAGGCTTTCTAAGTCTTCTGTTTTCACCCTGGCAGGGCAGGAGTGGAGGGAGAGCACAGACCGTGCCCACAAGGAGCTTCCTGAGGCTCAGAAAGTGCCCAGTCAGTGAAAGTGTTGTCCTGCACAACCATTGTGCAGTTGTCCTGCACTGTGAGGGGTAGAATTGAGTGGGCTGTTTATGTTCCACTCTGAGAAAATACATGCTTTCTCTTCATTTTAACATAATCTCCCACAATTTTGTAGCGAGCAACTCTAACTCCATGTTTTTTTCTGTTTCCCCTTAGAGACCTTGCATTAGGCCTGTGAAGGTTATGTATAGGGCCCTTGGAACAAGAGAACTTGATTTTCTTTCCCACTCTACTGTCTGCTATTTAGGGACCTTGGACACACCACTTAACTTCTCCAAGCCTCAGGTTCCACATCTGTAAAACAGAGATAAGAATACTTTCCTTACTTAATATGCAAGATGGTTATAAGGATCAAGTAATACAATGAATAAAAATGCTTTATCTTTATAAACATATTTGAAGTATAATCATCACATTAGAACTGGAAACAATTATATAGAATTTCTCTTCTATCCCCGTTTTTTTTTTTTTAAGTCAGGATCTTGCTATATAGACCTGGGTGGGGTGCAGTGGCTATTCCTAGATACCACCCTAGTGCACGACAGCTTTGAACTCTTGGTCTCAAGTTATCCTCCTTCCTCAGCCTCCATAATAGCTGGGATTACAGGTGTATGCCACTGTGCCTGGCTTTAGCTTCTGTCTTTCAAATCCCTCTTTTCTCTGTCTACTTGGACAATCCTTTATAAAGCCCTCATTATTTCTATCCTGGACTGACAATAATTAATATAAATGTAATGTGTAGTATGAGATATGCAGTTAATAGTCTTGTGTTGTATACTTAAAATTGACTAAGAGATGATTATTTTTAATCTTTTTTAATTTTAAATATTTTAAATCTTACCCCCCTCCCACAAACATAGATGAGAACTGTGGAAGATGTTGGGTATGTTAATTTGACTGTAGTGCTCATTTCACTGTATAGACGTATCTTGAAACATCATGTGTGCACCTTGAATATATGCAGTAAAAATATAAAAATTAAGTTATTGGTCGTTTATTTTATTTTCAATCTGGTCTCACTCAGTTCCATCCTTAAATGACCATCAGAGGGATCTTTCTAAAATGCCAATCTTATCATCCACTTGCAGAGTCCTTTAGTTGCCCACCAGTTGCCAAAGCATAAAGCTGAGACTTCTTAGCCCAGTAGACCAAGCTCCTTGTGGTTTGTTTTCAACTTCATTTCTGTCACTGTCTCTGGTGCCCTTCTCTGCTCCAGCCATACATAACTCCTTACAGCCACGTGCAACTCATTACCCATCCTTGCCTTCGCAAACACTGTGCTTCTGCCTGGGTGCCTTCTGCCCAGCCTGTATCTAACTTCTGGGTTCTGACTGATGCTCCAGGATCCAGCGCAAAGTATGTCTTCTGGAGATTTTCCATTCTCCCACCCTCCAGAAAGGGCTGGGTGATGCCACACTTAAGTTATCACGTCATGTGATAACAGTGTGTTAGTGGGAAGAATAATACCATCTACCTCATAGTTGTGCATTAATATTTATAAGCCTGTCAGTAAATATTAGCAATTATCATTAAGAGTCAAGGCCATCATTTTGGGGGAAGAGAACTGATACAGATCTACCAGAATCCTATTTAGAAACCCTGTTCCCCGATTCATGGCAATGGAAATAGCATTCTGTAATCTGGTTTCTTATCAGATGTCCATTGCCAACATAATGAAACGCACACTACGTACAAGTGAAATTTAATGCTATGCTGAAATAATAACATATATTTATTCATATGTATTTTTATATTCCCTGTAACAATAATAGAAATACTTGTCTTCAGGTTTTCTTTTTCTTAAAAATGTCATTATAGATTTCTGTCCCAGTTTTCCTGGGTCTGGTGTGAGACTAGTCTGCTTGGTGGTTAACCCTACTGGGAGAACGTCAGGAGAGTGAAACAGAGAAAAGAGAAAGAGAAGCAGCAGTTTCTGTAGGTAATTCCTATTTTGGGGCTGCTGTATGGCTAAGTGGCAACTCTATTACTGCTTTCTCTGAACTCTCTTTTGGACCCAAGGGGGATTATTGTTGCTGCGGGGAGCTATGAGCCTGACCACTTCCCTGTTTTTTCTCTTTTACAGAACAGAAGACTGTGAACAAAATGCTCAGATATAGATGCTTTCAGTATAATAAAAACAAGGGACATTTCCTATAAGGAAAACAATGTCTGTTAGTCTTTTTAAATAGAAAATATAGGGGAGAGAGTCGGAGACGCCATCCGCTTCCATCCGTCGCGCAGACCCTGATGACCGGGAGGAGCTGGTGAACCAGGCCAAGCTGGCCGAGCAGGCTGACCGATCCGACGAAATGGTGGAATCAACGAAGAAAGTAGCAGGGGTGGATGTGGAGCTGACAGCTGAAGAAAGAAACCTTCTATCTGTTGCATATAAGAATGTGATTGGACCTAGAAGAGCTTCCTGGAGAATAATCAGCAGCATCGAACAGAAAGAAGAAAATAAGAGAGGAGAAGACAAACTAAAAAGGATTCGGGAATATCGGCAAATGGTTGAGACTGAGCTGAAGTTAATCTGTTGCGACATTCTGGATGTGCTGGACAAACGCCTCCTTCCAGCAGCTAACACTGGCGAGTCCAAGGTTTTCTATTATAAA
The DNA here is from genome assembly GCA_963574655.1 of Perodicticus potto. Lineage (NCBI taxonomy): Eukaryota > Metazoa > Chordata > Mammalia > Primates > Lorisidae > Perodicticus > Perodicticus potto. The sequence continues at coordinate 448 of CAUYRH010131402.1, read as the reverse complement.
ATGAAAGGGGACTACACAGGTATCTGGCAGAATTTGCCCCGGGAAATGGCAGGGAGGAGGCTGCCGAGAACAGCCTAGTGGCTTCTAAAGCTGCTAGTGATGTTGCAAGGACAGAACTTCCACCAGCACATCCTATTCGCTTAGGTCTTGCTCTCAACTTTTCCGTATTCTACTATGAAATTCTTAATTCCCCTGACCGTGCCTGCAGGTTGGCAAAAGCAGCTTTCGATGATGCAATTGCAGAACTGGATACGCTGTGTGAAGAAAGCTGTAAGGACTCTACACTTATCATGCAGTTGTTATGTGATAATCTGACACTATGGACTTCAGACATGCCGGGTGATGGTGAAGAGCAGAATAAAGAAGTGCTGCAGGATGTGGAAGATGAAAATCAGTGAGACATGAAAGCCAACAAGAAACCATCTCTGACCACCCCACTCCTCTCTAC
>CAUYRH010131399.1:0-16653 GCA_963574655.1 Perodicticus potto | reverse complement strand
CAGAATACAAATGTCTTCATATAATAACTGAGAAAATGCCAGGAAGGCTATGTTAATCAGTTTGATGAAAATAGTTCAGATTGTATATGAAACCAGCACATTGTACCCCTTGATTGCACTAAGGTACACAGCTATGATTTAATAATAAAGACAATAAAAAAAAAGTCAAACAAAGCCTTACCACATGGCCTTGCAATCACACTTTCAGTCATTTGCTCAAGAGAAATGAAAACATAGATTTCCACAAAGGCTTTCCATGTGAATGTTCGTAGCGGCTTTTCATAATAGCCTCAAATGGGAAAACATTCAATGCCCATCATAGGTGAATGAATGAACAAACTGTGACTTTTCCGTATGATGGGATCCTACTTTGCAATAAAGGGCAGTGAGTTGCTGAAACCTGCAACAAGGCTGGATTTCAAGAGCATCACAGTAAGCGAGAGAGGCCTCACACAAAATGGGACACACCGCCTGACTCCCTTCATATGAAAACCACAGTGACAAAAGCTGATAGAGCTGGAGGGTAGAGAGGGTAGTAACTGCCACGGATCTGGAGCAAACGGAACTTTCTGTTGTGATGGGAATCCTCTGTGTCTTGACTGTGGGGGCTACAGACTGGCTGACGTTTGTCAAAATTCTGAACAGGTAAGTTAAAATTTTAGTATATGCAAATCATACTAAGAAAAAAAAACCCTCTGATATTTAAAAGGGCCTATTTCAAAATTCAAATTCACAAAATGACAACATAAAATTTTACCCTAAAGGACGTTTCTTTGAAATTGTTTTCTACCCTCGGTGTTTCTCGGTGTACTTTGCGGCAGAGCTTGATGTCTACTTTGTTCTTTATCTAGCTCTTTTTTTTTTTTAATTCAAAAGTCAAATTTCAAAAATGTTGGAAGCCCATACAATGTCATTTTTCTCAATTTAGAACAGTCAGGTTTTACTCTAAAAAGTAGAACTGTGGGTCCCACAAGCTTTCCCTGCTTTTTTCTTGAGGACTTGGAAACCCTGAGAGGGGGTGTAAGTCGGGATGCAGACACAAGGACTGGGGGGGGGAGGGGGGGGAGGAGGGCTTCTGGCTGTCCCTTGGAGACGTCTCACGCCTGGGTATTTACAGTGATTCCTCCACAGGGAGCAATGAGGACGGGTCATGTGAGTGAACACATCATCACTGGAGGCAGGATTAACGTCTGGGACCCATGGCACTTGGGGAGCCTTTGCAAGCACAAAGCGTTGCTAAGTACCAAGGATTTGAACACTGGCCATTCCAGACTTGCAGTTTGGCTCTGCTGATTCTTACCTGAGTACTGTTTGGAAAGTCATGAACCCTCTCTTATTTGCACATCTCTAAAGTGGAGATACATGTAACTCTTTCACAGGGTTCGCGTGAGCATGAAGGGAAATAAGCCATGTAGGATGCTTAGTACAGTGCCTGGCACGTAGCTAGTGCCAAGTAAATAGGAACTAACCCCATGTCATGACTCAGTTTTCAGCCTTCACTGCTTGTTTTGTCCTTAGGACCACAGGAAACCCTAAAATCAAGAGCTCCTGGGAGAGCGAGGCAGACACCCAAGGGTGGAAGTGGGGGTGGCAGCTGGGGGGCTCAGGAGCCGGTTGGGCACCACGTCCAGCACAGAGGCCCTCCACTGAGGACAGCCGTTCTTTCTTTCTTTTTATTTGTTTGCTTTTTCTATGTATTTGTGAATTTTCAATTTATTTTCTTTCATTTAAAAAAAATGATGTCCTGTGATAGTAAGACAGTTTCAAAAAGACACAAAGGAAATAAGTGCAAATTATGAAGTGAAAGAAGCCAGTCTGAAAAGCTACGGACTGTGTAATTCCAACTCCGTGCCCTTCTGGAGAAGGTAAACCTCCAAGACGCAAAGGGTCTGCGGTGTTCTGGGGCTGTGGGAGCAAGGCTGAACGGGTGGGGTGCGAGCACTTTCAGGGCAGTGAAATGATTCTGTTACGACGTCTAAGGATGAGTACATGTCATTACACAATTGTGACAACCCACGGAAGCACCGCCCCACGCATCAGTCCTGACGGGAGCCTCAGACGCAGGCTGCCGATGACATGTCCTCATGGGTTCTCTGGTTGCAAGAGGTGTACTCTCTTGTGGGAGATGCTGACGGGGTGTGCGGAGCAGGAGGGGTGTGTAGGAACTCTGTACGTTCTGCTCAATTTTGCTACGAGCCTAAAATGCTCCAATTATGTAAAGTCCATTGATTTTTTTTAAAAGTGAGAGAAACTACTCGTGATTGCACCATTTAGTCCAAATACTTGTATTCTTACTTTCATCCAGAGGCTCTCACGCACGTACACATAGATGTTAATATCGTCATGACTCCTTGACCTTCCACATAACAATTTAACATGGAGTAGTATATCCATGTCTTAGAAGAAGCCAAAGGTTTTAATTTCCTAAGCATTTCTGCACCTAAACTATTGAACTTATTTGTAAGATGTATTAGATACCAAAACGTAATAACAAAGCCCAAGTGTAAGGAGCTTACGTTTAGGCAGCACGTACAAGGTACCAGGCCCTCGGGCAGGTGTTTTGTACATTTCATTTTACTTAATCCATGTAATAACTACGTGAACTACTGTCTCCACTTTATGGAGAAGCAAACCGTAATTTTAAAATAACTCAATTATCAGATTAACCAAAGATCATTCTTGGACAAGTTTAGATGTTACTGGTGATATAGGCAACCCATATTTTCTTATGATATGAAGAATAAGTCAGAATAACATTTACTAAAGTGTGTTTTATGAAACCCTGTGTTTTTAGGAAGTTAAAAAGTGGATAGAAAGATAAGGGATGGATGATGGGTAGGTAGATACAGAATTATAACCACTTATGTAGTTACAGATACACGTATCTTTTTCTTCTACAGGTTTTCAGAAGCTCTGGATGAAAACTGAAAAACAGTTTTTTCCCCACAGGATATCTCAGACCTTTATGTGCTACTGTATACTGTGAATTTTGATCATTGTCCATTTTTTGAAGTAAAAACATTGCAGCATTTTTCCAGCAAGCACACTTAGAGAAATCTGGGTCCATAACATTAGTCATAGTTTACACAATAGATTGGCTGGTTACTCTGAAGGACTTTTACAGCGTATTCTATGGCGGTGTCCGTAAGAAATTCTGTTTCAGGCCAGGCACGGTGGCTTAGGCCTGGAATCCTAGCCCTCTGGGAAGCTGAGATGGGAGGATCACTTGAGCTCACAAGTTTGAGACCAGCCTGAACAAGAGGGAGACCCTGTCTCTAGTAAAAATAGAAAAATTAGTCAGGCGTGGTGGTGGGAGCCTGTAGTCCCAGCTACGTGGGAGGCTGAGGCAGGAAGATTGTTTGAGTCCAGAAGTCTGAGGTTGCTGGGGGCTAGGTTGAGACCAAGGCACACTAGTCTGGGTGACAGAGTGAGACTGTCTCAAAAAAAAAAAGGAAATTCTGTTTCATCTTATTGTTTATGTTAGTGAGTGAATAATATATCTTAGGTTAAGCCATAAAATGGTGTAGATGCACAGATTGTAGGCCTGGAAGAGATCACAGGAACTCACATGGGCCACCTCTCAGACTTTGGAGGAAAATACACCGAAGCCACCCTGGACAGATGGTGCCCTCTGGGAGAAGAAACTCCGCACCCTCCTATAACCTATTCCAGAGGCCCAGCCTTTCTGAGAAAGGGCTAAGCTCCTGGAAGCCCTCCTGGGCTGTGGTTTATGCACTGAGCATGTCGCATCATGGTGGGGCGCTGTACCCTGGTGTTTAGACTCGTAGACGGGTGTGGGGACACCAGATGGAAGATTGATCTCTCTGTCTGCTGAGAGAGAATCCAAAACGTCACCTCAGAATCAGTTTTTTCTCCTTTCTACCTATTTAATTCTCAATTAGCCATCGCCTGTAATTGTCCTCCGGTTCAGAACCCTCCTTTTTCCTTTGCCATTCATAGTTGAAGCTCACTCCTTGCTAGCATGGATTTCTTAAACACCTCTTAACTCATTTCCCTGTCTCTAGACTCTTTTACTTTCTACTTTTCCCCCAAAGGGCTAAAACCTTCCCCTTTAAAGCCCAGCTCTATCATGCCCCTGCCGTGTCTAACGGGTCCCCTTGCCAACAGGAGAAAGTGACTTCCACAGACCGGCCTGTTAATTTGGTTCATTTCTTCTGCACAAAATCCCTTTCCCTCCTTTCTTTGGTCCTCTGTGAAATCTGCCCAGTTTTGTCGAGGACAAACTCATTATTTGGTTACCTTGGTTTGGTGCACCTGCCTCACTCGCATCACTTAGAATGCTGCGTTGCAGCCATGGCTGATACTCCACCAATGGACAAGGTGGACTGGCTACGTACGGAGGGGCAGTGGGCAGGCTGGGCAGAGTGAGCACAGGGAGGCCAGGACTGACTGCTTGGCAGAGGAGATGTCACACAGTCACGGAAAGAAAACCGGGGACTGTGAGCGATGGTGAGGCCCCGAGGCCCAGGGCTCCACCCGGGACCCAGGAGAGAAGGCAGCAGTGGGTCCTCCGTGTTCTCCCTCGGAAGCAAGGGGAGGCTCGGGGAACACGAAGGCAAGGAGTCGCCAGCACAAGAGCTTCCGACTTCACCCTCAGGGGCAAGTGACCGACACTGCCTGGGCAAAGTTCCCGGCCAGGAACTGTGGTTGGGGAAAGAAACAGGGTGGCTATCACTTCGCATCACATTTGACATTGTTTTATGTTGTACATCAGTGAGATTTCTGTCGTTCTTGGGAGTCCTGGTTGGGAGAGGAGTGGGAATGGCAACTGGGCAACACGCCCGGCGGTGGATTACCCAGGAATGCTCTGAATACACCGTAGTGGTGAACACGCTGGGGGCCTTACGGAACTGGCACGTGAATGTGTGAACCAGAAATGGCAGGTTCTTTTGGAAGAGATTCTCTCATAGTCCCTTCTTTCTAATCCGAATGTATAACTTCATAATGTGCTCCATAACTTCTACAATAATTCATCAGTTCAATAGGAAGGAAATAAAATTGATTCTTTAAAACAGTTGCTACAACTTATACATAGAAACAAGTATTTTTTTTCCCCTTAAAGTAGTTACCTCAGACAACTTTATAGTGTAATCATTACACTTCCTGTTTTGTTATAATTTATGGAGGGTCCATCATGTGTTATGAATGATTTAATCTTTGAAGCATTCCCAGGAGATAAGCATTATTATCTTATTATCTTCACTTTACAGATGAGAAAACTAAGTAATCTGCCCCAAGGGACTGACAGCTAGGTCAGCCGATGGGAGAGCCAGGGGCTAATCCAACTCCAGTGTGGCACTCAAGCTCAAGTTCAAATTCTTGTTACTGTGCTATGTTGACTCAAGATATTTTGGGGGAAATGCCATAAAACTTAATGTACATTCATTTAATGTACAGAGTACTGTATCCTTGTTCCTTTAGGATGAGTTTGAGTTTTAAACAGAGTTAAGAGACTTTTGGAATCAAGAATGGTAGAATTCGTGCAAGACTGGGGCCCACTGATATGTTTGTGGGCAAAAATGAGATGTGAGTCTAGAAGAAACTTACGGATGTCTGGTGCAAGTTCTAAACTGATTTAAAAGCTAATTTAAAATATTGATTTCAGAATTTCTAGACTATCATGCATACTGAAAGAGTGGTATTTAGTATAGAAAGTGTGGACGTTTTAATTTTATATTAAACTTTTAATTCCACCGTCTAACCTTAGGACAGGAAGGACTGTTACAAGTCACGGATTACATTTCTCAGATTCCCTATCAGAGAGTGGCACAGCAGACCTCCGGACCCCTGAATGTCAGACTGCAGCTCTTCCTGCTCTATGTCCTTGACCCAAAACCCATTTGGAAAATGCATTATATCTCAAGGCCCTGCCTAAGGAACCTTCATCCTGTACTTGAATCCTCCCAGAGGGATGAGGAGAGCTCATCTCCAAACACTCTTGCACCTCCATGGCCAGTAGACTAGGACTATCCAAATGTTCTTTCATTTCACGTTGAGCAGAAATTCATCTCCATGCTCTAGGTATTTCAAGATTCCGAAAAACAAGTGCTGTTTCATGAAGAAAAAGGAAGAACTAATTTAGACATCTGCTAAAGAGACAGTGTGTAAACAAAATTCAAGCTCTAAAGCAGATAAACCTGAATGCCTCTTGCCAGGCTGGCGGGGTGTTTTTTTAGCTGTTACCCATTCCCACTTTCAGAGTGGACTCAAAAGCACAGAAATACTTTTCTGGCTTTTCCATATTTAGTACACCACCACACAAAATTGCTAAATACCTTATAACCACACTTACCATCCTGGGGCCCATAAATTCAGAATTCAGACACTTGATTACAAACCACAGAATGACTCTGTTTGTAAGACAGTATGTGGGATTGTCCGGGCGCTGCTGCTGCTCAGATGTTCCGCTGGTTATTAGCTTAGTGACATGTTTTGTTTTTTCCTTTCTCTTCCTTCTCAGTCCTTTTGCCATGGCCATCATCTCCAATTTCTGGGTTGGTTGCCTGAGTTTTGGGGTGTATGCCTACAAAAGTTGGGGGAGCAATTTCTGTTATAATTTTGCTCCGGAAAGAAAATAAGCACGTACGTTTTTGGTTTTGCAGGAAAATTCCACAGCAAAGCAGGAGTCAATCACCCAGCAGTAGGAAGGCTAAGGTATAAGCGAAAACTCACTCCTCGACCCAGGGGCGGCCCAGGCCCCGCTGTGGTGTCACTCTCCCTCCACTCAGCTGGGAGGCCCCTCTCCCTCAGGACTCACGAGCCTTCCTCTCCCGTTCCGTACAGGTACAGAAACATCTGGGAGGACGCACCGGACACGCTCGAGAATACATGGCAGGAATTATGGTCCAGGGATGTTTTTTCTTTATAGAAATAAAGTCTTAGCTAAGCCAACTAAAGGCCATTTATCCTCCAAAGGGAAACACTTTTGAAACACACAGGCCACTGCCCCAGCAAGCTGAGTTTCCCCTACTCTTTATCAAAGCCACAAATAAGCTCATTTAAAGGGATAGAAAATGATACAATTTAAAACTGCTTAAGTGTTCTTGATGACAGAATATTAATTTTTAAATCTAAATCCCTCGTGTTCTCTCTCTAGGATAGTAAAGGCCTTGTGTAACTCAGAAACCTGTAAAGAATTCTCTAACAATTTTTGTTGTTGTTGTTGTAGAGACAGAGTCTCACTTTATCGCCCTCAGTAGAGTGCTGTGGCATCACACGGCTCACAGCAACCTCCAACTCCTGGGCTTAGGTGATTCTCTTGCCTCAGCCTCCCGAATAGCTGGGACTACAGGTGCCCGCCACAACGCCCGGCTATTTTTCTGTTGTGCAGTTCGGCTGAGGCCAGTGTTTGAATCTGCCACCTTTGGTATATGGGGCCAGCGCCCTACTTGATGAGCCAGAGGTGCCGCCCTCTCTAACAATTTTTGAAGCTCCTATTAAAACTTCACTATGCTTGGCCAGGCTTGGTGGCTCACACCTGTAATCCCAGCACTCTGGGAGGTGAAAATGGGTGGATTGCCTGAGCTCAGGCGTTTGAGATCAGCCAGAGCAAGAGTGAGACCACCTCGTCTCTATTAAAAACAGAAAAACTAGCCAGTCATGGTGGCGGGATTCCAGCTATTTGGGAGGCTGAGGCAGGAGGATCATTTGAGCCCAGGAGTTTGAGATTGATGTGAGCTATGACGCCATGATAATCAACCCGGGTGACAGAGTGATACTCTGTCTCAAAAAAAAAAAAAAAAAAAGAAAAAAGAAAAGAAACTTGACTTTGTTCCCGAGATCCACTGAGTACTTTGCCTTGCTGTGATCATAGGACTCAGATCTCACTATCTCCACGTCACAGTGGAGACTGAAAGACAGTAGTTAATGTCTTAAGCAAAATCAGAGAATCATGACATGACTGGGGCAGGATTGCAGTTTGTTCCCTGGACTACTGCACTGGGAAACCTCTGTCGATGGCTCACCTCGCCTCGGGGCTGCATATGTGTTTATGTCAGCCTGGGTTTCTGGACACAAGCAAAAGATACTGATTCTGGATAATGTAAGAAAAAAAAAGGTAATGGGGAGTTCATAGAAACTTTGGGAGTGCTGGAAAACCAGGCCCAGAGGTCACGGCCAGGGGCAATGCCTGGACTCCACCACAGCACGGGGCCAGGAAGGAGGCCCCAAAGCAGCAATGCTGGGCCCTCAGTGGTGCTGCCTGTGAGCACAGACACCAGAGGCGGAGGCTGCACTGCTGCTCTGAGGCCCCGAGAACTTGATCTGAGGCAATGGCCTTCACTATGAGGTAAGATTCTTCTCAGGATTGCTGTCCTATTCAAAGACCAGAGTAGGTGCATTGGGTTGATGACTCCGTGTCACGTGCCCACACCCTGCCAGCAGAGGAGTGTGGGGCATTTTTCTGCTTTTACAATGACTGTTGTCTGTGCCTCCCGCCAACACGCATAAGGTGGGAATTGATCACTGGGAATGAGGTTTAGACACTTGGCAGCCAGAAGAATAACAAAGGCCTGCTCCACCTGAGAACTGGAGTGGCGGGGTTGCTAGCACAACACAGGTCACTCTTTTATCCTCACGAGTATGAGATGCTCCTTACCCCCAGGCCCCGTGATCCTAAGACCATCGGTGTGTACAGCACGACTTTGTGGTTCACCAGCGTGTTCTGCGGATGCTGAATGGTGATGGCAGAGACTGTGAGTCACGCATGGCTGCTATTCAAAAAGGAGACGGGAGAGAAACGTGAATTCTCTTGAAGGGACTGGTGCTGGTGAACCAATGTTCTGAGGATCGAGGCTAAAGGGCACTGTGTCCAGAGTGAGTGCATTGGGATGACAATCAGAAGAGCTTCTGTAAGCGTGCCATTATCCTAGTCGTGTTGGTGGTAAATGCCAACAGTGAGGGAGTCAGCTTCCAGTCTGTGCCAATTTGTTGACCAGATCCAGTTTATTTTCTCCAGAACTCATCATCTCCCTGAGGTCTTCTACAAGAAAAGGGGACGAAGAGAAATATCCCTGTTAGCGGAAGGGTAATAAGTCTCTCCTGTCAGGGACAGCTGCTGTGTTCTCTGCTCAGAGTTCATTTTTCCTTCATGAACAGTATCACATTATTCCCTTGGGAATGACCCTACCCTGCCGGTTCTAGGGATGTTCCTGTGACTCAGATTTAGACCAGAAAAACACCCGTAAATAGTGACTGAGGTTGGGCGCGGTGGCTCACGCCTGTAATCCTAGCACTCTGGGAGGGTGAGGGGGGTGGATTATTTGATCTCAGGAGTTCAAGACCAGCCTGAGCAAGCGCAAACCCCCATCTCTATTAAAAATAGAAAAAACTAGCCAGACATCATGGCAAGTGCCTGTAATCCCAGCTACTTGGATGTCTGAGGCAAGTGGTTTGAGGTTGCTGTGAGCTATGATGACACCATAGCACTCTACCCAGGATGACAGAGTGAGACTCTGTCTCAAAACAAAACAAAAAACAATAGTACCTGGTCTAATAAGGGGCATGTGATACGAACTCCCCTAATCAAAACATTTCAGGTCTCTTGTAGGACAGCCTGAAAAGCGCTCTCTTCTGCAGGTGCTAAGCCAGAGGTTGCACCTGCATCTTCTGATTACATCTTGCCCCTGCAAGGGAGGGTCTGAGAACAGAAGCAACAGAGAAACTCTGCAATGTCACTTTAACACCTGGATCAAGCCGGGTTCAGTGCTAGTAACCCTGGGCTTTTCAAATACCTAAGCTTATAAATTTGTTACTTTCTCTTGAGCCAGCATGAGTTGGATCTCCCGTGACACGCAACCAAAGAACCCTAACCAATTCGCCGTCGTTAGTAACTTAGGGAGCTCTGAGTCGCTTTGATTCAAGAAGAAGCCCAATAACTAGTTGAGCACTGTAGAAGAGGCTTATGGTTTGGGTAGAGATTGGCATAAATGTTTTCTTCCAACTTTAAGAATCTAGGATTGTATGAATAAAAGCAAATGAGAAACATTTGTTAAAATACGTTAGATGCTATCTCAGAAAAAAGATAATAATGGGATTGCCATTTAGCATAACAAAAAACATCACCCAAATTAGGTTAGTAACTATTTTAAATTCCATTTAGCTTCTCGTAGTAATGCTTTTCATAAGTACCTTGTAATTTCGAGGTTTATGAGGCTTAAATAATTATGTAATTACTTTGCAACAACCATAGGGCCCCACTTGGGTTTGGTAGCTACTTTAAGCTATGTTAAGTTTTTCATTATAAATTATATTTCGTTTAGTACATAATTTATAGTTTGTATGACAAGAATAACCATATCATAGAACTGCTCTGTAATAGCATAGCAATTACTCCCGGATGGTGGTAACTTCCAGTGGAATGGATATTTCTTTCATAATTACAGAAATGATAACATCAAATCTAACAATTTCCTGGTGATAAACTTTATGAGCAGAAATTCAACTATAATTCTGTTATTTCCTGACCATCCCAGTGGAGCAAGAAAATGAATGAAATAAAATGTTTTCCTGCCTCTTCGATAGTAGGTGATATTTAGCAAGTAAATGCTATAGGAATTGAAGCTTGGAATCGGGTCCTGTGCAATGAGATCAAAGTATATTCTTTGCCTCCATTTATATGTAGTGCACTGGCAACAAATAGGCCTTGATCAATTACAACAGTTCAAGATCAAGGGCTCAAGTAAGAAAGTCATATTTTATTGTAACGTAAACCCAGTTGACAAACCGCGCTGAAGGATGTGGTGTGAGAGATAGGCTTCCGTATGGCCTGGGGGACGTGAAAGGCGCAGGATGTGGGATCAGGAATCTGAATTTCAGTCTAACTTTGCCATTTCCTAGCTCGGTGACCTGACTGACTGTAATCTTTCTTAGTTTCTTTCTTTTTCTGGAGATTTGGCCAAATCATACTTATCTCAGAAGGGTTGTAGCAAAACCAAATGATATGATGCATTTAGAAAGCTTATGTCAGGTAGGAAATAAATATTAGGTACTGTACTATTAAAGCAGAAAGCCCTTGGTTCTCATTCAACTCATTCAGTTTGAAATATGTCACTCTTCCTTCATATAAACTTTTATAATGAAAGATTTAGAAAAAGACAGGGCCCACTGTGGGTAAGATACTACACCAATGTAAAAAATTTATCATGGTACCTCTTTCCCTTTTTTTGGCATGATTTGGGCTCTTCCCAAAGTAAAAAGGTATCTAAAATAGGTATCTATTTTCTCTTACAAGGCATACTGAAGGTTTTGGAGCTTTTGAATTTTACTTTACTAGTGAGTAGCATAAATTTTCTTAGATAAATAGGAGAAGAATGTAAATAAGAAGTTTTTCCTTTCCAAAGGAAAGGGTATGGTTATGGGACACAATGCAACACTCCACTTAGCCTTCAGAAAACAAATATCTGAGTCTTTTCTGGAGGAGATTAATGTCATTGATTTTAGAGTTTTCTGGAGTTAAGTATTACTATATCTAGTGGCAGTTTTTGTGTGTTCTTTAAAGATGAATAAAAAGTAGAGAATCAAATCATCTCCCTTTAGGACTGAAGGAAAAGCAGCATCCTTCCCAGTTGATCTCTTTCCCCGCCAGAGTTGAGTTCCTGCTTCAGGAGGGGCTGGTTGGGCTGTGGCTGGACCAGGAGCGTCTTTTTGTCTGTTTTGAGCAAGGAAGATTCCCTGCACTGTGTGGCATCACCAGATTCCTAAAGATACAGTCAAGACTTTTCTTCTAAGTTTTCTTATCAACCACATTTCTGTATTGTTTTTCTAAGGTTACTATAACAAAGGACCATAAACTTAAACATGGATGGGTGACTTAAACATTAGAAGTTGGTTGTCTCACAGTTCCCAAGGTTAGAAGTTCAGAATCAAGGTGCTGGCGGGACCAACCTCTTCTAAGGGCTGAGAGGGCGGGTCTTCTCCTGACAGCGTGCCTGGGCTTGCAGAGGGCTTCTGCATCTTCTCATGGTGTTCTGCCCATGCGTGTGCCTGTGAGGCACTGAATGTTTGTAAAAATGCGTATGTTGAAGTCTTTTTTTTTTTCCATTTCAGATTAATATGAGATTATAAATGGTTAGGTTTGCATTTGTTAGATAAAGTTCCCATTATAGCTGTGCCCCTCACCCAGGAGGTGTGCCATGTGCCCCTACATTGTACCCATGGGATTGGAGCACACCAGTCCCCCTCTCTCTTCCTGTTTCCCCTTTCCCTCCTTCCCATTCCCCCCTCCACTTGAGTTTTATTGAATTTTTCTCTGTGTGGGCATCTCCTGGCTTCATGTTAGTATCAAGTACATCGGATACTTGCTTTTCCATTCTGGTGATACTTTCCTAAGGAAAATGTTCTCCAACTCCATCCAAGTTAATGCAAAAGATGTAAAGTCTTCAAAGTTTTATGGTCAAATAGTATTTCATGGTATACATATCATATGTTAAAGTCTTAACCCCCAATGTGAAGATGTTTGGAGATGAGGCTTTGATGAGGTAATTAGAGATAAGTGAGGTCATCAGGGTGGGGCTCTAGTCTGATGGGATTAGTGCCCTTGAGAGCTTACTCCCTGCCACATGCTCATAAAGGAGATAGGTGGGCACACAGTAGGCTTGCAGCCATATACAAGGCAAGGAGGCAAGAGGCTTCAGAGGAAAGCTGAGGCCTCAGAGGGAAGGTATCTTGCTGGTGCCTTGATCTTGGCCTTCTCAACCACCAGAACTGTGAGAAGTAAATCTCTGTTGTTTAAGCCACCCAGAACACGGTATTTTTTTTATGGAAGCCAGAACAGACTGAGACAGTGCCCGTGTCCTAAATTCCCCTTTTATAAGGACACCAGTCATTAGGTTAGGGCTCCCTCTAATGTCATAATTTAAACTTGATTACTTCTGTAAAGACACTGTCTCCAAATAAGATTACATTCTGAGATATTGAAGGTGAGTATTTCAACATACAAATCTTGGGGAGAGCACAATTCAGTCCATAATAATTTCCTTCCTAACTGATGCATAAAGCTGTGCACATAGTGGAAATTACTTTCAAAATAGTTCTCTTTTTCCACAAATGCCATACATGGCACATATTAAAATATACAGTTTGATAAGTTTTGACATGTTGATACCCATAAAACCGTCACCACAGCCAGGATATGGGAATGTTTTCTATTTTTCCCACTTGGTCTTTAATTCCCCTTTCCTATTTTTCTGTCTTCTTTTGATTTGATCAAGTACTTTTTTGATGTTCAAGTCTTTATCTCCTTTTCTTTTGCCTATTAGCTACAACTTCTTTCTTTTGTTAATTTGGTAGTTGCTCGAGGGCTTATGGCAAACCTCTCGAGCTAGTGCAGTCCACCTTCAGATGAGGCTCTGTCCTGTCATGTGTGGCGTGAGAGCCTCACAGTGGTGTAAACACACTTCCCCACCCTGGCCTTTCTTTCTGTCATATATTTTATTTTCACATATGTTATGATCTCTTACTACATTTTATCCTTTTGAGAAGATAGAAAATTATTTTTAAGATAATTATTTTAACAATGGGAATAAAATATTATATTTAATCATGTATGAGGTCTTACAATTAAGTTTGTGAACGTGCCACCACGTGCTTATGCTGGCAGCACCGTATAAACCAGTGGGTGAGGTCTCATAACCTCAGTGTATCAGAGTCTGTGTTTGCATTGATGTGTGGCAGTGTGACGCTGAGTTGTGTTCATTATTGTTGTTGCATGTTCTTGTGTGCCATCGTGAAAATGTTAGAACTTGAATTAGATTAGCAACCAATGTTCATAAGTTTCTTGTTAAATTTGACAAGAGTGGAAATGAAATCAGCAACACATTACTCCAAATTTATAGGGATAGCACCATGAAGAAAATGGCAAGGTACAAATGGATTAAATGATTTTTTGAAGGGAGAGAAAGCATCACTGATGAAGAGAGGTCTGAGTGGCCAGTAACAAGCAGGGCTGATGAAAACATTGCAAAAATTTGTCAAATTACAGATCAAAATCATTGGCTGTCTGTGTGAAGCATAGCAGACCAAGCAAACATTGATAGAGAGACAGGAAAATCTTTACTGAAAATCTTGGCCAACACTCATGGCTCTTGCATCACAACAATGCACCAGCTCACACAGCACTGTCTGTGAGAGAGTTGTTAGCCAGTAAACAAATAAATATATTGGAACACCCTCCCTACTCACCTGATCTGGCCCCCAATAATTTTTTTCTTTACCTTAATGTAAAGGGTATATTGAAAGTAAGTCATTTTGGTAACATTCAGGATATCAGGGATAATATGACAACACCTCTGATGGCCATTCCAGGAAAAAAGTTCCAAAATTGCTTTGAATGGTGAACTAGGCACTGGTATAAGTGCATAGCTTCTGAAGGGGAGTATTTCAAAGTGACTGTGATGATATTCAGCACTGAGGTCTGTAACACTTTTCCTAGGAAGAGTGCACAAACTTAATTGTCAGACCATATAGTTACCTTTTCAGTTATTCTTCATTCTTTTGTATGGATATATATTTCCAACTGGAATTATTTCCTTTTGCCTGAAGGATGATCTTCTTAATCAGCAGTATTTCTTTTGCTGCAAGTTGTACAGCTTTTTTATGTCTAAAAAAGCTCTTAGTTGCTTTCTTTTTCAAAAAATACTTTTACTGTGCCTAAAATTCTAGGTTGACAGTCTGTTTAGCTCCCCCCACCCCAACCCCTTAGTACTTTAAATTCCTTTGGATTTTCACTTACACTGTGTCTGATAAGAAATCTCTGGTCACCTTTATCTTTGTTTGTCTATGGTAACATCTCTTTTATTCCTCTGGTACTGTTAGGCTTTCCTCTTTAAAACAAGTTTGAGCAATTTTCTTGGGATATGACTTCTTGAAGTTTTCTTCATGCTTGTTATGTGTAGAGTTTGGTGAACTTCTTGAATTTGTGGGTTTATAGTTTTCATCAAATCTAAAAAAATTTGGCCATCACTTCTTCAAATATTTTTTCTGTCTCCATCATTATATTTGTGAAGTTTCTTTTCACTTGTATGTTTCATTTTGGAAAACTTCTATTTCTATGTGAAGTTCATTACACTTTTTTTACAATATTTTATTTGCTATCAATCCCATCTAGTGTATTTTTTCATCTCAGGCATTATAGTTTTCATCTCCAGAAGTTTGATTTTTTTTTTATAATTTTATTAAATCACAAATGTGTACATTAGTGCAATCATGGGGCACAATGTGCTGACTTCATAACAATCTGAAATATTTTTTTCGAACTGTTAAACATAGCCTTCATGGCCTTTTCTTAATCACTATATGAAGACATTGATATTCTACATTTAGTAAGTTTCACCAGTATCCTTCCAAGATACACCATAGGTGCAGAAGTTTGATTTTATTCTTTTTAAAATCGCCCATGTCTCTACTGAAAATTTTGAACATATGAAATGCAACTTGGTAACAATTTTACTGCCTTTGCTCTTTCTAACATCTGTGTCAAGTTCTGGGTCAGTCTCCAGTGATTTTTTTCCTCTGATTACAGACTGTATTTTTCTGATTCTTTTTACATGTTCTGTAATTTTTGACTAGATGAGAGACATAGTGAATTTTACCTCACTGGCGGATGAAAACATTGGGTGAAAATATTCCTCTAAATATTTTTGAACTTTCGTCTGGACACAGTGAAGCTATTTGGGAATAGTTTGATCCTTTCGGGACTTGCTTTTAGGACTCGGTAGTGGCAGAGTCATATTTTGTCTAGGGTTAATTTTTTACCACTGCCGAGGCAACCTCCTCTGAGTACCCGACTCACTATTCAATGCATCTTGAGGTTTTGCATTCTGGTGGATGGTGGGTGAAAAAAAGACATTATTCTGAGTCTACGGAAGTGCCAGGCACAATTCTTTATCATCCTCTCTGGTGGCTCTTTTTCTGGCCTTCGGCAGTTCCTTCGTGGCCTGGGCTGTGCACACGTGGGGACATTCCAGAGTGCCCGTCTGTGTGGCCGGCTCACTCCCAGAGCTCTGCTGAGCAAACTTGAGCTGCCTTGGTCCCTCAGGGCTCCCAGCCCCTTCTCAACTCAAGGAGTTTGCCCAGTTCTGGAAGCAATCTCTAGGCAACAGGCTGGAGCACCAACAGGACTCAGTTTGCATTGTCACCCAGCTGTCAGTCTCCGTCCTTGCCAAGTGCCCAGTGTTTTTTGTTTTTTTTTTTTTTTTAATTTTTAATTATTTTTTATTGAGTCATAACTGTGTACAATGATTCAGGCTTGGAGTACAGTGTGTGGGCTTCCCATACAATCGGAGATATTTTTATCCACCTGATAAATGTAACATTCATGATATTTTCTCATTTACTATGTGAAAACAATTTTGATCCGTGTTTAGAAGATTTCTCCTGACCCTTCACATATGCACCACAAGTGTGATCTCACCCTTTATCCTCTCTCCCCCCACCCTCTCCCTCCCCCACCCTCCCTCACCCCTTTCCCCATCTTATTGTGCAATAAGTGGATTGTAGCCTTCGCTTGAAAGATATAAATTTGCTTCATAAATATTTACTATTGGCTCAGCGCTCATAGCACAGTGGTTACGGCACCAGCCACATATAACCGAAGGTGGCGGTTCGAACCCAGCCCAGGACAGCTAACCAAAAAGG
>CAUYRH010131398.1:0-20196 GCA_963574655.1 Perodicticus potto | reverse complement strand
TTTTTTTTTTTTTTTTTGAGACAGAGCCTCAAGCTGTCACCCTGGATAGAGTGCTGTGACATCACAGCTCACAGCAACCTCCAATTCCTGGGCTCAAGTGAGTCTCTTGCCTCCGCCTCCCACGGGTTGCAGCCGTCATTGTTGTTTGGCAGGTCCGGGATGGATTCAAACCTGCCAGCTCAGGTGTATGTGGCTGGCACCTTAGCCCGTTGAGCCACAGGCGCCGAGCCTAAGCATTGGTTTTTGAAAAGTTAAAGTCACCAAATCTTTAGCTAGGTTTGTCAATAAAAAGAGAAGACTCAAATCAATGAAAGTGGAGGCAAAGTATCATAAAAGACTACTGAGAACAATTGCCTTGGATAACTTAGAAGAAAGGGATAAATTCCTAGTAACATACAGCTTATCCAAACTGAATTATGAAGAAATAGAAAAATATGAACAGACCAATAACAAGTAAGGAAATTGAATCAATAATGAGAAATCTTGCATCAAAGAAAAATCCAGGGCCTGATGGTTTCACAGCTGAGTTTTACCAAACATCTAAGGAATCATTAATGTAATCCTTCTCAAATTCTTCCATAAAGTTGAAGAAGAGCAAATAATTCCAGTGTATTTTATGAGGCCAGCATGTTACCCTGATGCCAAAGTTAGACGAGAACAATATAAGAATTTTCCCTCGTGGTCAGTCGCGATGACTCACGCCTGTAATCGTAGCACTCTGGGAGGCCAAGGCAGGTGGATTGCTTGAGCTCATGAGTTCAAGACCAGCCTGAGCAAAAGTGAGACCCCCATCTCTACTAAAAATAGAAAAACTGAGGCAAGAGGATTACTTGAGCCCGAGTTGGAGGTTGCTGTGAGTTGATGCCACAGTACTCTACCCAGAGTGATATCTTAAAACTCTGCCTTAAAAAAAAGTGATTTCCCTTATGAACATAGTTGCAAAAATTCTTAATACGAGCAACTGAGTTGAATAGCACATAGAAGGATTGTTTACTGTGATCAAATGGGGTTTATCCTGGGATCTCAAATATAACAGTGGTTTAATAAATGTGATATACCACATTACCAGAACAATGAGAAAAAAAGCATTTGATCGTGTCAACAGATACAGGAAAAGCTTTTGCTTTCTTATAAAAACTCATCATGGGGCAGTGCATGTGGCTCAGTGAGTAGGAGGCCCGCCCCATATACCAAGGTGGTCGGGTTCAAACCCAGCCCCAGCCAAACTGCAACAAAAATAATAGCTGGGTGTTGTGGCAGGCACCTGTAGTCCCAGCTACTCGGGAGGCTAAGGCAAGAGAATCGCCTAAGCCCAAGAGCTGGAGGTTGCTGTGAGCTGTGATGCCATGGCACTCTACCGAGGGCAGCAAAGTGAGACTCTATCTCTAAAAAAAATAGATAAATAAAAACACACAATGAGGCCCGTGTGGTGGCTTACACCTGTAATCCTAGTACTCTGGGAGGACTAGGCAGGTAAATTGCTTGAGCTCAGGAGGTCTAGACTAGCCTAAACAAGAGTAAGACCCCATCTCTACTAAAAATGGAAAAGCTAGCCGGGCATTGTGGTGGGTGCCTGTAGTCCCAGGTACTCGGGAAGCTGAGGCCAGAGGATAGTTAGAGCCTAATAGTTTGAGGGTACTGTGATTTACAATGATGCCACAGCACTCTACTCAGGTTGACAGAGTGGGACTCTATCTCAAAAAATGAAAACAAGCAAACAAACAAATAAAAAATCCCAGAAAAACTCACAATGAATTGGGTGTGGAAGGAATGTATCTTAATGTATAATTGAGTAATGTATAATAAAGCCCATATGTAACAGGCTTACAGCTTACATCAGGAGCAGACAAGGATGCCACTTTTGCCATTTCTATTTAGTACTAGAAGTCATAACAAGAAAAAGAAATAAACATCAACCAAATTGGAAAAGAAGAAGTTAAATTTTTACTGTTCTCAGACAACATGATTTTATATATAGAAAACCCTAAAGACTCTACCAACAAACTATTTCAGTGAGTACATGAATTTAGTAAACTTGGAAGATACAAAAATCAGTAGTATTTCTATTCACTAATTTTGAACTTTCTGAAAAAGAAATTTTGAAACTCCATTTACAAAAGCATAAAAAAATAAATTATTTAGGAATAAGTTAAACCAAAGAGGTAAAAGTTCTCTACACAGAAAACTATAAAACATTAATGAAATAAAGACAAATAAATGGAAAGCAGGACAGCGTTCATGGATTGCAAGAATTAATATTGTTAAAATGTCCATGTTACACAAAGTTATGTACAGAATCAATGCAACCCCTATCAAAATTCCATTGACATTGTTCACAAAAGTAAAAAAATAATCTGGGTGGCGCCTGTGTCTCAATGAGCAGGGCGCCGGCCCCATATACCGAGGGTGGCAGGTTCAAACCCAGGCCCAGCCAAACTGCAACAAAAGAATATCTGGGTGTTCTGGCGGGTGCCTATAGTCCCAGCTACTTGGGAGGCTGAGGCAAGAGATTCACCTAAGCTAACGAGCTAGAAGTTGCTGCGAGCTATGATGCCACAGCACTCTACTGAGGGCAACAAAGTGAGACTCTGTCTCTAAAAAAAAAAAAGGAAAATAAAACTGTCATTCAGCCAACCCCTGCTACTATATATATATATATATCCAAAGGAAATGCATTTGTTTGTCAAAAGAAGACATCTGCACTCCATGTTCACTGCATGAGTCACAATAGCCAAGATAATTCAGTAAACCTAAGTGCTCATCAGCAAATACATGGATAATGAAAATTAGTAAATCCTGTCTTTTGTGAAAAGATGGTTGAGAATATTATGTTAAGTGAAATAAGCCAGGCACACAAACTAATATCCCATGATTTCACTTAGATGTAAAATCTACAAGGGCTAAACTCACAGAAGCAGAGAACATAGTAGTGGTTATTGGGAATTTGGAAGGTGGAGGCAGGTTAGAAAGATATCAAAGTGACAAAAAATGAATTAGAGAGGAGGAATTAGTTCAGGAGCTCAATAATACAATCTGGTGACTACAGTTAATAACAATGTTGTATTCTAGAAAGTTGATAAAGGAACAGATTTGAAATGTTCACATTTCCCCCAAAGTCTAAGTATATTAGGTAATAGATATGTTAATTAGCTTGATTTAATTAGACACAACACATATATATCAAAAAATTGTACTGTAAACCATCTATATATATATAATTTTTGACAATTAAAAATAAAATAATTAGGCTCGGTGCCTGTGGCTCAACGGGCTAAGGCGCCAGCCACGTACACCTGAACTGGCGAGTTCGAATCCAGCCCGGGCCCGCCAAACAACAAGACGGCTACAACCAAAAAATGGCTGGGCATTGTGGCGGGCGCCTGTAGTCCCAGCTACTTGGGAGGCAGAGGCAGGAGACTTGCTTGAGCCCAGGAATTGGAGGTTGCTGTGAGCTGTGATGCCACGCACTCAGTCCAGGGTGACAGCTTGAGGCTCTGTCTCAAAAAAAATTAAATTAAATTAAATTAAATAAATAAATAAATATAAAGATTTTCACTGACATTCTTAAATTACACAGACCATGTTTCATCCGTCTAAGGTGCTATGATTAAAAGATATACCATTACTTAACAAACAAAACTAAGAAAAAATGCTGCTAACTATACTATAATATGCTATTGACCATCAGATGAAACCTGAGTTCAGAGATGTTAAAATTTGGAGGAAAAAAGAGTTAATCTCAGAAATAGTGAAATATGAAATAGCCCTTGAAGATCTTTTAGGCTAAACGCATTGCTTGAGAAGTGAGGAAATGATAATACTGGAAAAGCAAACTATCTACTTAAGAGCATGGGCCTAGTTGGTGACAGATGGGAAATGCAACCCAATTATCCCCCTGCCTAGATCAGAGCTCCTGGTGATTAGACAATCTTATACATCAGAGATGGTGATAAGGGTTAGTCTGTAAGTTCTTTTCACCTCTAAAAATATGATACACTAAAATATACAAATTATCCTCACATAAATCAAAAAATATTATGTATGACAGAATGACACCATCTGCTAAAAAGGTCCCTGTATCAAGCATTGGTTTCACCTAGCTGATATGTGTATTGGCATTTTGTCAGTTCTCAGTAAATGTTACATGGGTTTATCAGGCACAATGACTATCTTGCTGACTTTGGGACAGTTATTTCATCTCTCTTGAGTCTGCTTCTTCATTCATAATAATGCAGGACATTTGGCGCCCCCGCCAGCTCAGCGGAGCTGGCAGACCTGCCGCCTCCACCTTGGCGGTGTCGGTGCGGCGGCAGCACGGCTGAGGAACCAGCGGGCTGTATGATAGGCAAGGAAGGGGACCTCTGAGCCCCCACCGGAGGCTCCAATAGACACAAAGGCCGGATGACTGCCAAGGAGACACCTGCACCTTGGTGTCTCCTTCAGTTTACACTTAGGACTAAAGCCGGAACCTCCATTTCCGATGCCTAGGTCAATTACATGTGAATTTCCTAGGCCTCAATTCCATGAATGGACTCTGTCCATGGATACATTAATTCACCTTGCCCCGGCGGAAGGAACTGTGTTCATTCATGGATACATTCATTCGCCTTGCCCTGGCGAAAGGAACTGTGTTCATTCATGGATACATTCATTCACCTTGCCTAGGCGGAAGGGACTGTGTTTATTCATTTCCTGACCAAGGAACCCAAGCGCCTATATATACCCCGAGACTAAAGGCCTAAGGAGAGAGACAGGGAAAGACCAGGAGAGAAAGGGAGAGAGCTCTTTTCTCCCCACTTGAGTTCTCTCTCTCTCTCTCTCTCTCTCTCTCTCGAGCTTTAGTGTTTTTTGTGTTCTTTTCTGTAAATAAATTCTGTCTTACCACTGATCTGTGGTCCGTGGGTTTATTCTTCAAATCACCGAGACCAAGAACCTGAAATTCCGGCATCAGAAGGAGGGGAATTTGGTATATCAAAAAGGTATCTGCAGTTACATGTCTTTTGCAGCCCTATTCACAATAGCCAAGATCAACCTTCGTGTCCATCAACAGATGAATGGATAAGGACATGATGGTTCATATACACAATAGGATATTATATAGCCATAAAAAGAATTAAATCCTGCCATTTGTAACAACATGGATGGAACTGGAGAACATTATGTTAAGTGAAATAAGCCAAACACAGAAAGACACATCTTATATATCCTCACTGGTCTGTGGGAGCTAAACCTTATAAACAATGTACACAGCTATAATTTAATAAAAATAAATAAACAATTGATGTCATGGAGACAGAAAGTAGAATGATGGTTACCAGAGGCTTGGAAGGGTAGTGAGGAGTGGGGGATAAAGTTGGAATGGTTAATGGGTGCAAAAATATAGCTAGGTGGTTAGATAGAATTAGTAGTATTTGATAGCATAAAAAGTGAGTATAATCAACAAAAAATTAGGAAAGACATTAAAATAACTAAAAGAATGGGGCTGAAATGGTCCTAATACAAAGAAATGATAAATACCTGAGGTGATGGATACTTCAAAACTATCACATGTACCATTAAAAATAGATCCAACCATTATGTATCCATAGTTATTAAAAATGGAAAAATTAAAAATGATCATAAATGTAATTTAAATATGAGCTCATAGAAGCAGAGAGTAGGATTGTGTTTGTTAGAGGTTGGAAGGGGTGGGGAAGAGAGGGAGATAAGGAGAGGTTGGTGAATAGATAAAAAATTGTAGTTAGATAAGAGAAATAATTTCTAGTGCTTTATAGCACTGTCTGGTGACTATCCTTGATGGTAATTTGTTATATGTTTTCAAAAAAGTAAAAATGATGATTTTGAATTTTCCCAACACAAAAAATGACAAATGTTTGACCTGATAGAAATGCTAACTTGATTTGCAACGTGATTTGATCATTACAAATATCCTGTAACTATGTACAATTTTTACATGTCAACGAAAAATAAAAGAAGAGAACTAGCATGTACTGCAAAGGTAATTTGATCCTTCTCTCATTCATCTCTCAGTATCTTCTAGGCAAAAGATAACTTATGCAATTTCTCATTGATCAAAGCAGAAACAAGTACACTTAGCACGTGGGCCACACTCACCCTGAACATGAACTTTAATCTGGGATCCCATGAAGCTTCCTACTCCTCAAAAGGCTTTTACTGTCCTAATTCATTAAAGCACACCATAATCATATTAGGTATTTTCTGAAATTACCTACTTTCTAAACATGTGGCAATAGGAATATTATTTAAGATTATATACTTCCTAAAAAATACGTAAAATTCTATTTTAGCGACATAAAAACCAGAACACTACGTGTGTTATATAAAGCTTTAGGTCATCCCCTTAAAACAGTGGTTCTTACCCTTCCTAGTTAAGGACCTCCTAATGCCGTGATCCTTTAATACATTTCCTCATGTTGTGGTGACCCCCAACCATAAAATTATTTTCGTTGCTACTTCATAACTGTAATTTTGCTACTGTTATGAATCGTATTGTAAATATCTGATATGCAGAATGTATTTTCATTGTGACAAAGGGGTAGCGACCCACAGCTTGAGAACCGCAGCCTTGAAGCAATGTAACACCCTAAAATCTTCAAATGTGTGTGGGACCTATGGCTCAGTGAGTACAGTGCCCGCCTCATATATCAAAGGTGGCGGGTTCAAACCTGGCCCCAGCCAAACTGCAACAAAAAAATAGCCAGCTGAGCATTGTGGCAGGCGCCTGTGGTTCCACCTACTTGGGAGCCTGAGGAAGGAGAATTGCCTAGGCCCAAGGCCATGGCACTCTACCGGTGCGACAAAATGAGACTCTGTCTCAAAAAAAACAACCCCCCCCAAAAAAACCTTCAAATGTAAGAATACATAAGCATATTAATGACCAGCAATGATCTTATAATTTGATGTTACATTAAAAGTCATATTAGAAACAGAATTTACATAGTTGGCTTTTTTCCTCAAAGAAAGAAAAAAACCAATAACTATAAGTATGGCTGAGTTTGTATGTCTGGAAGTATGACTATTCCATGGAATATAATATTTACAGGCACATATTTTGAATTCTGAGGCTATTTTCTAACCAGAGAAAGTTATTTACTAAGTACACATCCCTAACTAGTGAGAGTTGTCATCTTTCTTTTCTTGATTTTTATTATTTATAAGGTGGAAATTCTAAAAGTACCTAGTCCAGATAATTCATATAAAGTGTCATAAACAAAAAGTGAAGCAGATGTGCATTTAGTAAATATTGAGTGTTTTGTATGTCGTGTGCAGAGACTAAAGATAGATTTTAATAACTATGGCTATCAATTATTATATTTAGAAAATCTAGTCTATGAATTTTCTTTTGCTTCTATTTTTCTTTTCAGGTTTTCTAGGGTTCTCTAATAAGTAGGGATTACTTTTCCATATCTATTAAAATGATCCCTTTAAATTTATCTAATTCCACCTTGGCTGAGGACCTTGAGGGCCTTTATGGATTTCTATCAGGGATATGTAAATCAATGACATTATAGAAAATAAGTTACTCACAATTATATAATGCAATGCCCTTTGATATCAAACTCAAGCTCTTATAATGGTAATATTGGCTAGAAGTAGCTTGTCAGCAAGAGTCTGTCCAACTTTAGGACAGAGTAAGAAGAACCAGCTCCTAGATTCTTTCTAACGGGCATCAGATACAGCAATGAAGTAAGTGAACTGAGTTTTCCATAGAAATTTTGCCAAGTGACAGGCAGACAGTATCTCTTTTCAGAGCAATCCTAGTGTACTATGGGAAATACCTTAATGAACTTAACTTTCTCAGGGGCCATAGGTTATATTATGTCCTCTAATGTCAACAGCATTCCACACTATAAATTCACAACCATATATTCCATTGATATTGTTGCATAAATTCTTGATGAACAAATAATGGGACCAAATTATAAAACGTGAATTACCACAAAGATTTACTTAAACAGGCCAAATCCATAATACTGACTTGGTTAGACGTTAGTGTTTACAGCAACTCTTGCAATATTTCCGGCTGATTGCTCAGTCTGCTGTCTGTTTCCCACGTGGTGAATGCATCAGACTAAACCATGCAGGGAGAGTAAATGAAGGGTCTTCACCTCCACATCCCAGACAAAGCCTAGTGGTAGAAATACAGAGATTTCCGTCTTCCCACTAGAAAGCAAAACTAACAAGAAAGTCTTTGCTTGCAGGAATTCAAATATGAAATCATGCACAAACCTTTCTCTGTATCTGGGACTACATACTATATCAGAAACTATTGATTACTTCCTTTAAAATTTTCATTGAGTGTCTAGAGAAGTAGGTTCCTGTGATGGTTAATTTTATATGATAACTTGATTGAGCCATGAAGTGCTCAGATGTGTGGTTAAATGCTGTATATGGATGTTTCTGTGAGGGTTTTTCCTACAAGATATTTGTCAGGGCCCCCTATGGCCTGGTCTTGGTCACCGCAGGAAGGAACCAGGCGTGACACGGATTTGAAGTACAATCTTGCGGGAGGTGGGCTAACCTTAGTTGCAGGGTAGCCCCGAGCACCCTCCGCAACAGCTATTTATTAACGTTATACACAACAGGTGTGGAGAGTTAAGGTAATTGACAAACAAGTGTGGAGAGGTCAGGTAATTACATATGAGGGCTGCCTGCCTAAGGATTGCCACGTGCTCTCCTTACGTGTTCTTTCCCCACAACCCTCATGAAGAACTACTAAGCATCAATGTTTAACACATGCTTACTAGTGAGTGACCGACCTTATCTCATTCCGGAACACTGAGTTACTTGGGGGATTGCCCTCAAGTCAGGAAACATCTCAAGGCTTGCCAGGAGACTGTCCTGTTCTCAGCGTTTCCTTTTAATGTGATAGGAATCAGTAACTGTCCTTTGCAAGCATGGTGTCCAGTCCTCTACACAGCCTCAATCAAAATCCCCATGAGAAGATGGGGCCAACACTCCTCACCAAGGGGCTCTGCAGCTCATCTGGGGAGAAATGAGTGAGAAGGGCTGGGAGACCTTTTTTTTTTTTTTTCAACACAGAGTTTCACTATGTTGCCCAGTAGAGTGCCGTGGCATCACAGCCCACAGCAACCTCCAACTCTTGGGCTGAAGCAATGATGCTTTTGCCTCAGCCTCCTGAGTAGCTGGAACTACAGGCACCCACCACAATGCCCGGCTATTTTTTGGTTGTAGTTGTCATTGTTGTTTGAACCCCGGGCTGGGTTCAAACCTGCCAGGTCCAGTGTATGTGGCTGGTGCCCTAGCTGCTGAGCTACAGGCACCGAGCCCAGCTGGGAGACTTTTGAGAGGGACAATGAAGTGGCGCTTGTGCTCCCAGTCACAGCTTGGAGACTAGAGCAGCATATGCCTGGAGGTGGGGGGACAGTCAGATGGGCAGGCCGTCTGACTCATGGGCCCCATGGGCCCCATGGCTCATGGGACTCATGGGACAGCAATCCCTTTATCCAAGAATGGAAGTGCCACAAGGTACAAGGGCAGAGAGGGCCGAGTTGCACATTATTCTGGGACACTTGATTAGTACTTTAGAAAAGATTATTTTCTCCTCTTACTTCATATGTTAAAATTAATTATGTGTGGATTCTAGAGTGTTGCGTTACAGCATCAGCAGCACCTGTTGACTGCAGTCGTCTTGGGGTGTGCCAGGCCTACTCAGTTGGAGAGGTCAGCACTGGGCTTGAGCTTATGGTTGACAATATCAATTGAATGAATGAGTCAAAAAAAATTTTTTTTGGCAAAGTCTATGTGCCAAAAATCTACAAAAACAATTATAGAAGGAAGTAACTAATTGGGGAAAGTCATTTGCAGACAGATCTTAGAATCAGTTAGAAAAGGATTAATATCCAAATGAAAATTTATAAACAAATCACTTGAGCAAGCAAATCATAAAAAAGAAATAAAATTACTAATAAGTACTTTGTTAATAGTTAAAGTACAAATTAAAACAAATGCTATTTTGCCCAACAGAGAGCAAAGATTAAGTTAACATCTGTGCTTCTTGGCAGCAGTGGCGGTGCCTTTGGCTTATGCTGCAACTGCCTGGGCTGTGGACCGTGGGCTGGGGCACCAGAGACCTATGTCCCACCAGTCACTGCAGGGCCTTCCACTGAGACTGCCCCTTCTAGGATCGCATGTCACGGTGTGTTCATGCATGTGAGAAACACTGGACACAAGCAACTGTGCATAGGAATGTGGTTAAATTTCTGTGTGTCCACCTGACAGAGGACTGTGCAGCTATTAAAGAAACCCTGTTTTTTTTTTTAAACCATGGGTTTTTAGGAATATGTAATGATACTAGAAGGTGTTTAAGAGATAGTAAAATGTCAGGACAAACCATTTTTACAGAATGTTTCCTATTTTGCATAAATAAGTAAATATATGAGAATATGTCTTTGGGAAAGAATACATCAAATTCTGTGTCAGGAATATGGCAAATTTAAATTTCATCTTTATAGTTGTGTATGTTTTCCAATTTTCTTATAAATTCATAATTATTTTTAATATCAAAATATTCAGAAATATGTACATATAAGGGTATCTTTATTAAAGCATTTATTTGTTATTTCAGAAGTTCTTTGCTTTATTTCTTAAACATTTCCATGGTGAGTAATACATGACTTTCTGGCAAGCACAAGGGGAGGGAGTGATAGGCTGAAGGGGAGATCCAGTTGTCTGTTTCTGTGTGGAATTTGTATAACAACACATGTATTTCTCCTAAAATTCAGGCTCAGATGGGCCAGTTCAGTCCTGCCAGTTTGTCATATTTATCTTAGAGTGACCTGCGGCAGGAGTACCTTTTTTATTTGCTATGGGATAGAAGACCCAGAGAAGGCTGGGTGCAGTGGCTCACATCTGTAATTGTAACACTCTGGGATGCTGAGGCAGGTGGATTGCTGGAGCTGAGGAATTTCAGACCAGCCAGAACAAGAGCGAGACACCATTTCTACTAAAAATAGAAAAATTAGTTGGGCATTGCAGCAGGTGCCTGTAGTCCCAGCTACTTGAAAGGCTGAGGCTGAAGGATTGCTCTATCCAGGGCACAGAGTGAGACTCTGTCTCAAAAAAAAAAAAAAAAATACCCAAAGAAGGTATTTGAAAAAAAGTAGATTGTAGAACTAAAGAAAATACACTGTTACCCAATGTGCTCAGTTCCCTGGGAATAAGACATAAAAGGGGAGCACCCCATTCCTCACACACTTTGGGGTACTCTCCAGGTGCAGGCTCCTTGATGCCCAGGTGAGCCCTGCCAGGCAGAGCAGGGTGCTGCAGGGAGGGAGGGAGGGAGGAAGGTCCTAGCATTCAGGTTAGAACTGCCAGGGTTAAGTCACTGCTGGTGTAGAAGAAAAGTCTTATGGTAGCCACACATATTTCAAAACCCAGGGTTTTGGTCGGGACTCTCAACAATAGTTTTGCTCTTTTTTTCTCTAGATCTTTAGCAATTAAGGAGTTTTTTTCAAAGCCCAAGTATAACCACATTTTGAAACCAGAAGACTGTCTCTCTGAACCGTGCACTATATTGCAGCTGGACATGAGAACTGTGCAAATCTCAGACCTAGAGGTGAGAAAAATACGAATTGTTCCTTCTTAACATTTTATTGACTGTGAAACACTGAGAGGCCTGGCACGTTGTAAACATTCAGTGAATGCTGGGTGTATGTGTAACTAATTATTTTATTATACAAAAAGTGAACCGATAAAACATTTTACTATTGATTTTCCCATCACTTTTTAATGTTCTATTCTGATTGTCTTTCATAGTTTTACATTGTTTTCTTTTGTTTAGTCTTAGTTTTATTAGACTTTTGTTTAATAGTCTCAGCAACTTCAAAATCAAACAAATTATATTGTTTCACCACGATATTTGAATTAAAATTTGTTCCCAGTGGTCTTAGCTACAGTTGATGACAGACTATTAGAAGTTGTTCCCCTAGTTCCTCTGCAGCCAGTGGGCACATGAGTCCTGAAAGGTTCCAGACCCAAGGATAAAATCATTGCGAGACATGAGACGAAAACAGAAATCCAATTCATGCAATTAAAGTGGTTTTATTCCACCTAGAGTGCAGTTGGGGTGAGATTCCTGACTAAGGAGAAATCCACACATGGGTTATGGCAGACAGAGATTTAAAGGGTTAGGGCCACCAGAATTGGTGGCATTCTTATTTCCTGGAAGGGACGTGAGTATGATCCTTCCTGGGCACGCCTTGAACCTGACCCTGCCTGGGCAGGACATGTTTATTTGGGCAGGTACCTGATTTGATCCGACCAGCTTCTTTAGTTTATTATAAGGAGGTAGGGTAATGGGCATGGCGTCTCTTTGACTGCTTCTTGCCAGGGGAGGGGCTGCGTGGGCTGCCTGTAAAAAGAATGGGAGGAGAGGAATGGGGAGGGCAGTGTTGTTTACATGAATTCTTTGGTTTTTTTCAGTTTGGGAGTTGGTATCCAGTAGGGCCAAGATATGAGCATTTTCCAGGTGATTGTCTTCTCAATAAATCAAGAGATAAAGTAAGGAATTGCTGATCTGTAACTGAGAAGAATTGTAATTAGTGACTTAATCATCAGTTGAGGTCTATGGTTAGGGAAGAAGGGCCAGAATCAACAGGAGGGGTAGCCAGAAAGAAAAAAAGGAAGGAAGAAGAAAATTGGATTTCTTCAGGAGAAAGTTTTGGAAGGTGCCCTGTAGCCACAGATTTTTAGAGGCTTTAAGGAGGTCATTCCAAATTTGAACGTGTGAAAGTAGCCGGGCATCCTGAGAAAAATTAATAGAGAAAAGGAAAAAATCAGGGAGGAATGTTGCACATTTATTAGGGAGTGGATTTTTCAGGGATCTTGGTGAGTTTAAGGTGGTGGGAGACAGTACTTGTGACTTCCAGTGATAGTTCTTCAGTGTTGGAGGTTTTTCTCTAGGACACAGTTTTATTCAGTAACGGTAAATCCAAACTGGGGGTCCACAAGGCAAACAGCCATGGGGGTGCTGTAGAGAACCGTGTGAGGGCCTGTCCAATGAGGAGATAAAGTCTTGCGCAGCAAGGGAGATTTGAGGAGAATTTGTTGCCCTGCCAATTGGGTCTGTGACTTTCTCTGCTGAGGGTTGGGGTAAAAGCTGATTGTTTTTTTAAGTTTGTTTCTAGTTCTGCCATACATTATTTCAAAGGGGCTATAAAGGAGGAGTTTGCGAGGGTTGGAGCGAATGTGGAGTAAGAGGATGGGGAGGAGCTTAATCCAATCTTGGTTGTGTTGGAGTACTAATTTTGTGAGATGTTGTTTAAGTCTGCTGTTCGTCTGTTCTACTTTTCCTGATGATTGGGGTCTGTAAGGCACATGTAGATGATGACACTGAGTTCCTAGGGCTTGTGAGATTTGAGAGGTGATGTGGCTGATGAAAGCTGGGCCGTTGTGGCCCTGAATAGAGCTGGGGAGACTAGGAATAATGTGGTGACCTTTACAGTGAATAATGGCATTTCCTTTGGAAGTGTAGCTCCATTTAGGAAGTCTTTAACGAGTGTGGCATTGACAATAGAGGAGCCTTGGGTGGTAATGAATCCCCTTTCTTGCCATATGGCTGCATGGTGGAGTTGTAACAGCTTTAGTGAGGGCTAAGAGTCCTGCTTGCTGCAAGGAAGTGCCCAGGGGCAGAGTAACAGGTGATAATGTGGGAAGAAAACACAATAGCAGAACCTGCCTTGGCAATGTGGGCTTAAAAGAACTGCCATTAATAAACCAGGTGTTTTCAAGACTAGGTAAGGGAAAAAGAGAAATATTTGGAAAAGGGTATAATGTTACAATAGGATCTACAGGGAGGTCAGATTGATAGAATAGAGGAATTGGAGGAGCAGGATGGGATGTAAGAGTTGTGGACCAGCGGGAATCGTCAAGGTTGCTTACAAGTTTGAGACAATATCTCTACCTAGTAGGGGAACATTACATGAGGGAATAATAAAAAATAATAATAATAATTAAATAAAGTTAAGATTAATATAAATTAATTAATTATTTTATTATATATTATATTAATATTATATATTTTATTACTATATATTAGCATATATTATAATATATTAATATAATAACATTTCAATATTATAATATTTCTTATTATTAATTAAATAATAATAAGAAAATGCGAGAAAGAGTGTCCAGAACGTGTGCACCGAAAAGGTGGAATGACATGGGGGTGGATTACATTACCATCAATACCTATCATTGAGATCTCTCTGCTCTAAAGGACCTTTATAAGATGACAGCGTGGAAAAGGTTCCTCCCATGTTTATTAAAGAAGAAATTGGCTTACCTTCTACTAGCAAATTTCTCTGGAGTTTAGATTTTGTAATTACCCAGGGGGCACTCTGATGCTCCAGGAACCGTGAATCTTCAACAGCTAGGCCTAGAAGGTCAGGAAATTCAGGCACATTTTGGGTGCATCTGCAAACCAGGTTCTCAGGAGAACCTGGGCAGAATTTAACCCCGTTCTGGGAATGTCTGGGAACCAAATTCTCAAAACATGGCCAGTTTAAACTTCCAGTGAGACCTTCTGTAGACTGGACATGGTTTGTAGGGAGGGTTTGGCTTTGGGCATAGTTTTGCCGAGTGAACTGGTCTGCCACATTCAAAATACGGTCCGGGGGAAATCTGGGGTTTTTTTAGAGTACCCTGGGGAATTCTGAGAAACTGCTGGGTTTTGTCTAATGGCAGAAGCCAATAACTGGAATTTTGAGAGCTGCTGCCTTTTAAAAGAGTCCTCACGATTATTAAAAAAAAATTTTTTTCTTTCTTTTTTCTTTTAAATAGAGACAGATGAGACTCTAAGTGGTTAGGGCATCAGCACCAAGGGCGGTGGTTTGTGACCCGGCCCGCACCAAACTGCAACGAAAAAAATAGCTGGACGTTGTGGTGGGTACCTATAGTCCTAGCTACTCTGGAGGCTGAGGCAAGAGAATCGCCTAAGCCCAGAAGCTGGAGGTTGCTGTAAGTTGTGACGCTATAGCACTCTATCAAGGGCCATAAAGTGAGACTCTGTCTCTATTAAAAAAAAAAAAACAACTTTAAAAGCCAGGTTCACAAGATCTCACTTAGAGGTTTGAGGGCCTTAGGGGGATTTTTTGAGTTTTTTCTGGATGTCAGGTGCAGACTGAGAGATAAAATGCATGTTAACTCATGTTAAAAATGAGTCTGCCCTCGTAGCTTTCTGGGGTAGGGTAGTATATCGCCAGAGAGCTTTGTTAAGATGAGCTAAAAACTGGGCAGGATTTTCATCCCATTTTTGGGGTAATTTCTTTTAACTTATCATAATCGACAGCCATATAGGCTGCTTTCTTTAGTCCCTCTAAGAGACACTGGACCATGTTGGTTACGGAGGTGGATTCCGGCAGCATCAATTTGGTAATTACAATTGGGGTCCTCTCAGGGAGCAGCCCTAGTGCCTTCTGGCAGATTTGGATCTATTCTGTGTAGGTCTTCAGCATAAATTTGGGCTTGAGTCCAGACTTGCTCTTTTCTCCGAAGTTACAGTGGAGGTGAGGATAACATATAAATCATATGATTGGGTTAGATATCTAAATTCTTGAGAGTATTTTGTGGGATCTGTAGAGAATGAGCCTAATCTTAGATTTATGTGGGAGAGGTCTGAGAGAGAAAATGGGACTTGAATGCTGACAATGCCTTCCGTTCCCGCAGTGTCTCTGAGGGGGTATAAGGGTTGAGGTATTTTGGAAGTGGGAGTTCTAAAGGTATGGCCAGACCTAGTATGTGGCAGGAAAGCTGGGTCTGGCACGTTTTTTTCTGTCCCAGATCCACTATTTTTTTTCCTCTTACCTTGCATTGGGAAATTGGAGAAGGGGGGGAGGGGTGGAAGTTTGCCGGTAGGGAGGAAGTCCAAGGTGGGGGTTATCTGCCATATCGAAAGAAAAGACTATGGAGAGTCTGATGAGTATGCAAAATTTGGAGGTATTTGCGCAAGGAGAATTTGAGAGGGTTCACAGGACAAACACAGGGAAGGAATATTTTGGAGTGTGAGGAATGCATGAATGTAAGGAATCTCCAACCATTTGGCTAATTTGTGACAGTAATTTTTAAGATCAGTGAGAATTGAGATATCAAAGTTGCCATTTTTTTTTTAGAGACAGAGTCTCACTTTGTTGCCCTCAGTAGAGTGCTGTGGCGTCACAGCTCACAGCAACCTCCAGCTCTGGGGCTTAGGCGATTCTCTTGCCTCAGCCTCCCAAGTAGCTGGGACTACAGGCTCCCGCCATAACACCCAGCTATTATTTTTTTTGCAATTTGGCCAGGGCCGGGTTCGACACGCCACCCGTGGTATATGGGCTGGCGCCCTATTCACTGAGCCACAGGCGCCACCCTCGAAGGTGCCATGTTTAGGCCAATGTGAATCATTGCCAAGTTTATACATAGGACAAGCAGTGTTACATAGAAAAATGAGACATTTAGGTTTGAGGTCAGTGTAGAGACGTAGAGGTTTCAGGTGAGTTAGAAGACAGCTTAGAGGTGAAGGGGGAATCCATGGTGCCCATAATAAAAACTGGAGGAAGAAAGTAAATGAGATTAAAGCTAACACAAAGACGCTGTGAGCGGAAAGTAGGGTAGACCTTCGAAGGAAAAAAGGCAACAAGGCTCGACGCCTGTGGCTCAACAGGCTAAGGCGCCAGCCACGTACACCTAAGCTGGCGGGTTCGAATCCAGCCCGGGCCTGCCAATCAGCAATGACGGCTGCAACCAAAAAATGGCCGGACGTTGTGGCGGGCGCCTGTATTCCCAGCTACGGAGGCAAGAGACTCGCTTGAGCCCAGGAATTGGAGGTTTTTGTGAGCTGTGATGCCACGGCACTCTATCCAGGGTGACAGCTTGAGGCCCTGTCTCAAAAAAAAAAAAAAAAAAAAAGGAAAAAAGGCAACAAATGGACCAATAAAAGGACCGAGATGGCAGCCAGAGAGGGCTTCCTCTGCTGTGGTTGTCAGCCAAATCTAGACCACTGGTAAGATTCTAGATGAGTGAACCTAGTTCACTGAACTGAACTACTGAAAATAATCCAGACCCCCTACAGTAGGGTTGGTGAGGCTGGCTTCTGGATATGACCTGGACTCTTCACTTACAACTTCAGTCAAAAGAGGGCACTACCTCCGTACATGACCTCGACCAGCAGTAGGGCACCACGGGGCAAGACCAGGGGAGAGGGAAATTCAGCCTCTGAGTGTGTGTAAAAGGAGTCCAGAGATTATATAAAAGATATGTAAAAAGTGCGAAAAATGTGGGGGAGAGGAGGAGGTAGAGTAGGAACGGAAAGAGGAAAGAAGTGAAGAAAAAGTTTTTAGATAAGGGCTCACCTTAGTAATAAAGTGGATGAATGGGAGGTAAGGTCAGAGAGTGCCCCGGTTCTGTTTGTCTCGTGGGAATAAGGAGCCATTTGTTCAGGTTCGGTGGGGTGTATTTTCAGCCCCGCAAAGGGACTTTTCCCCGGCGAGTCACAGGCACCATATGAAAGGTTCCGGACCCAAGGATAAAATCATTCCGAGACGCGAGATGAACGGAAAACGGAGATCCAATTCATACAACTAAAGTGGTTTTATTTCATCTAGAGTGTAGATGGGGTAAGATTCCTGATTAGGGTGAAATCCACACATGGGCTATGGCAGACAGGGATTTAAAGGGTTAGGGCCGCCAGGATTGGTGGCATTCCTATTTCCTGGGAGAGACATGAGTATGACCCTTCCTGGGTGTGCCTTGAACCTGACCCTGCCTGGGTGGGGCAAATTTGTTTTGGCAGTTACCTGATTCTTTCAGGTCCTGGGTGGGGTTTATGGACATGTCCAGCAGGTGCTCAGGACGTGTCATGCTGGGGATTTGGGGGACACCACAGGGAGCCAGGTGTTCAGGCCTCAGTCTTTCCCAGCTGTGGAGAGGCCAAGCTACAGTACAGAGGAGGCCAAGGAGAGTACCCACAGGGATGGTGCTGAGGAGGCCAGTGAGCTGCCCTGACCCATGCCTCTGTCTGTGTTCTTGACCCCTTGACCCTAGACCATGCGGGGTGACCTGTGCTTCGACATCCGGAGGGCTGGCACCCTGCATGGATTCACAGCCTGGTTCAGCGTGCACTTCCAGAGCCTGCAAGAGGGGCAGCCACAGCAGGTGCTCAGCACTGGGCCCTTCCACCCGTGAGTGCTGGGGGTAGGGTTGGGGTGAGGTGGGAGGAGGGTGGGTGATGGGTCCCTTTGCATGGAGGAGAGGGGAGCAAGGCTGCACCCAGAACAGGTAGCTGCTGGGAGGTTTTCTTGCTCAGTGCTCTCTGCCACCCTGGGGTCCCCCTGCAGCTGGCCCTGGGGGTCGGGGTCATGGCCAGCTACCCCTTTCAGCACCTGCCCTGTAAGGTGAAGGGGAGCAGGAGCCCAGGTAACAGTGTTAAACTACAGTCCTGGTGTCTAGGGTGGCTCCAGCCAGGCCTCATCTTGCCCTGAGATGCCCAGTGTCTGGGGCCCCAGGATGCAGGCTTGGTGGGGGGTACTGAGAGAGGGAGAGAGAGAGCAGAGAGACCGGACCCCAGGGCAGCAGGGAGAGCCCCAAGCTCTTAGAGACGCTTCCAGTGCAGCCTGGGGTTACCCAAGCCTGACTGTTCGCCCACATGTTAAGGTCGTCTTGCTCACAGGGACTGTAACTCTCACAGAAATGACTTGTTGGGGAACTGATCCTGCTGTGTGTATCTCACTCGAATAGCAGTGACCAAACCAGTGGCATCAGGAGCTAGGACAGAGCACAGTGGCTTTGGCTGGATGCTGCTATGCCCGGGGAGGGCAAGAGAGTGGATAGCTGCCCTGGTGAGGGGTGTGGGTAGCCAAGCACTTCTCAGGGACCCTGTGTGTGCCTTAAGCCCCTGTGTCCTGCAGGCCACCCAGGTAAGCCATCCATACCACCCCTTGGAAAGAGGCAGTCACCTGAAGAAGATTGCCACTGTGGTATAAAGGGTTGGCAGTGTCTGCCTCACTGTGTAACTTGCAAATCCCAGTGTGTCTTGTAAATCCTGTTTAGATCACAAGGCTGAAGGGTTTCTGTCCCATAAATTAGACTGGAAGGTCAAGCCTCATGTTTCCTGGCTACCTGGGAGGACTGCAGGCTGTCTGAGGGCCATGGACACAACTCAGGGTGGCCAGGGATCAGCGCCCCAGGGTCACTTAGAGACGGAGCTAGCAGCTTCCAGCTGATATGCACCCTTTGTCTTGCAGCCCCACACACTGGAAGCAGACGTTGTTTATGATGGATGATCCTGTCCCTGTCCACATAGGTGATGTGGTCACAGGCTCAGTTGTGCTACAAAGAAACCCTGTGTGGAGAAGGCACATGTCAGTCGCTCTGAGCTGGGTAGTCACTTCCAGACAAGACCCCACATCTCAAAAAGTAAGATATTTAGTTGAAAATTACATCTTGTGGATGCTAGGAGACAGGTGTGGGGATAACAGTGGCAGGTTGTTCATCTTGGCCTCATGGCTCATGCCCCATCTGCATCATTTTATTTAATCCTCAAATCTCAGAGGCCACTGAGAAATGGAATTCTCTTCTTTGGACTCAGGACTAATATGAGAGAGAAAAGAAAAATAATCACATGATTTCCCTTTATATTCTAATACTTTTTTTGTGCTTTGCTTTGTGATAGTTTTAAGTTAAAAACCTAGTGTTTGTCATTTAAAAATTTCTGCACTTGAATGGCATTCTTTTGTCTGATATTAGGAAATACTGTATGTTCATTATATGTTAATGAAATAGAAATTTTATTATTTGATTGATTTGTTTTTCTTTATCTTTTTCAGGTTGGAGAAAAAGTCTTTCCAATTTGGAGATGACAGTTGGTGTTTATTGGAAAGCAGCATGCGTATCTTGAGGGTGAACACAAGTGAATCAAGACGCACCTGGCTGCTAACACACACTCTTGTGAAAGTCTGTGAATGTTCACTCCACATCAACCCTTCCCTAGCCTGGCAGGTGACGCCAGGGCCCTTCACAAATACACTGCTGTGGCCGCCCTCACTGCCCAGTGTCTGCCCTCTAGAAGTAGCTGTGTGTCCCAGGTGCTGCCCGTGGTTAGGTCGTGGCTCAGTGTTCCTATGCTAGGTCTAGTTCTGCACTCCTAGGACGCACGCATGTCAGCCTTATGTACCCTGT
>CAUYRH010131396.1:0-93997 GCA_963574655.1 Perodicticus potto | reverse complement strand
GGACCACACCTATGGAGCATATTCCAAGTGCAACTTGGATCTATCAGGTGTAGAACACAAATGTCTTAATGCTGTATTTGGCTAAATGAGGTGAAAGCTATGTTGATTAGTAGCATGTAAGCACTCCAATTTGTACAAATATTCAACACATTGAAACACATAATGGCATAAATGTACGTATGATCTATGTACAAATGACTTAATAAAAAAATTTAAAAAAGAATTAAAGAAAAAAAATTTAAACCAAAAAAATGAATTTATGTAGTATGCAAACATAATTTTATATTTAAATCCTAGAGAATTAAAAGTGTACTTTCTAGAATTAGAAGATAACTCTTTTAAACTCTTCATAACATTCATTTTTCTAAACAAGTATTTTTAATAGCTGTACAGTGCTCCTTACGCCAATTTATTTTGATTCTTATACATCCAACAGTACTCCCATTTTTGTATGTACAACTGCAATTTTTTTATTCTCTCTTTAAAGAATTACTCAGTAATCTTTTTCTATGACCTAGACTTTGTGTGTTTGCGCCTTTATCTTGTTCTGTTCTGAAACTCACAAACACTGGATGAGAAAGTGTAACCCTAGAGAGCTTCCTACCACAAAGCCAGTTTCAGTGTCTTCACCAAAAGAAGATATCACCACACAGTTTGGGAAGGCAGATGTTTACCAATCAAATCAGACTTGTCACTTGCAGGTTCTAATGTCACAAAAGCTCAAATCTCCAATTACAAAGAATCTGGCCCCATATAAGCCTCTGTTCCAGGCAGGGTTACAGTAATTGATGCTATGCCCACAACACTACTCTTTGAGGAAGCAACTACAAAGGCACCTTTGTCTTCCTCTTAACAGGATTCAAGACAACAGCCCTTATTTCTTGGCTTGCACGTCCTTCAAGCTATGATAGGAGGGAGCCGGGTATGTGTCTGGCATCCTTATGACCTCCACCAGCACTCCTAGTCAAGAGGGGACAAACCATTAGGTGCCCTCATTCTGATTCTGGAGACCAGATCACATATCCTAATAGGAGTCTTTAAAGAAACAGTCTCTCCTTTGGTTATATGTATGTGGTTCTCCTGCTTTTATTTTCTGGTAGGTACATCGTACAGTGAAGGCACACTATTCTGTCTCAGAGGAAAGACACATTTGGGAAATATCCAGAAACACAAATTAATATGTTTCCACAAATAAAAGAAGAAAAATATACATGCTTTTTTCCTTTGTGCTGTACATAAGTATATGTCCTGTAGAGTATGTCTGTTTTTCTTACAGAAATGACAGGACCTGTGGACCCCCACAAGTACACATGAAGGAGACAGAAAGCCCAGCTGCATCCATGGAGAGTCTGCATCGCCCTGTATCCCTTGGGAAATCTGGCTCAGTGCACGTGCTCAACTTGTGACTCCTTGCTTATTTCTGCTATGCTGGCTTTAGGATGTCTTGTATCCTTCCGACTTATTGGCAAAAACTGCTGGATACATACAAATGCTGTTTATTTCCCACTTTGCCATTTTATGAATTCTGGTTTGTCTATATTTAATTTACATTGTTCCCAATACAGCACCATCTTTTTAACTTCTCTTTCTAATGCTGAGGCCATTTTCTTTACAATCTGTTTTCCTCCTGTGTTCATGTTTTTTTTAGGATCTTTCAACATTTCTAATTTCAAAAGATTGTATCCTACGCTAGGTGACGTCCATCCTTTATTTCCCCCATTTTTCATTCTTGCTTTTGGGTTTACATTCCTACAATGTGATCCCGCCCAGCTATTGCCGGTTAGAAACACAGCACGGGGATCTGCTGGGAATAGCTTGTCAAAATTTTCTACTTGGCGATCAGTTACAGCGCTTGGCAGGTGGCATGCAACCAATGTCTGCTTGAACAGAAATGTATTAAACTGGTAAGTGGCCACATTAGAGTAACCTAAACCAACAATTGCAGATGATGGAGTATCCATAGGCAGAAAACCAAAATTACATAAACAACAGGCAAAATTACCAGTGCAATCACAGGAAGTAATGCTTTTAAAATGTCCAAGGATGGGCTGAAATATCCATGTTTCTATTTTTGTGGGACTGATATTTTTCTGTACTATTAAATCATTTGGTAGACATATGTGAAATAGCGTACAGTATGTTTCTAAATATTTTCTAAATTTACGTTTCTAAATATTTTCTAATTCTAAACGTTGTATTCTTTTTCTCCATTCTCTCTGATCATTCACCATCACAGACCCAGATGACTCCACACAGAAGCATAGAGAGAGAAAGCATGTGGCTTCATGATGATAGACTAGGAAGTGATTAAAATTACTAAAACTGTTACCTGATTCTAATGAATCCTGGTACTGCATTTAGAGACAGCAAATCCCCACAGTTTGATGATAGCATGATCTATATTTTGGCCTTAGTAAAGCCAGAAACTACTTTTTCACATACACTGAATGAAGAAGAATAAGAAATTCAATTTTAGAAAAATAGCAGAGCGGAAGAGAAGTCCTCTTTCAAATAATTTATTGCCCTATAAAACCAATCATTATTATTTAATCACAGAAATGTTTGATTAAAAGATAACCAAATGGAAAATAACAGGTGTTGGTGAGGTTATGAGGAAATTGGATCCCTGGTACATTGCTGGGGGGAATGAAAAATTGTGTGGTTACTGTGATAAACAGTTTGGCAGTGCATCAAAAAGTTAAAAATAGAATTGAGGCCGGGTAGTGGCATGTGCTATAGTCCTTTCTACTTAGGCTGTGGAAGGATCAACTGAGCCCGGCATTCTAGAACTGTTGATAACACAAAGAAACCTCGTCTCAAAAAACAACAATAACAACAACCAAAAAAAAAAAAAAAAAAAAAGAAAAGAAAGAAAGATAGATAGATTGCCATATGACCCTATAATTCTATCCCTAGGTATAGACTTTTAAAAATTGAAAACAGGTAGGCAGCACCCATAGCTCAGAGGGTAGGGCGCTGGCCACATACACGGGGCTGGCAGGTTCAAACCCAGCCTGGGCCTGCTAAACAAAAATGATGACAACTGCAACCAAAACAATAGCCAGGCGCTGTGGTTGACACCTGTAGTCTCAGGCTACTCAGGAGGCTGAGGCAAGAGAATTGCTTAAGCACAGGAGTTTGAGGCTGCTGTGAGCTGTGACGCCATGGGACTCTACCGAGGGTGACATAATGAGATTTTGTCTTAAAAAAAAAAAAAAGTTGAAAACAGGTATTTGAGCAAATACTTGTATATGAGTGGCAATACCAGCCCTCTTCACAATAGCCAGAATTTGTTTCAAAAGATCCCAAATATCTATTAATAAATGAACACATTGTGGTATAGACATATGATGAAATGTTATTTGGGAACAAAAAGTCATGAAGTGCTGTTATACGCTGTAACATGGGGGAATCTCAAACTATTATGCTAAATGAGGTAAATCAGATGTATACAGCCATAAGGTATGAAAATCTTTTTATATGAAATATCTGGAATAGATAAATCCATGCAGTCAGAAGGCAAATTGGTAGTTACCAAGGCCTGAGGAGAGAGGGGTAAGGGAGTAACTGCTTAGTGACTATTCTTTTTTTTTTTGAAGGGATGATAAAAAATGCTTTAGGATTGCTTATAGATAGGGATTGTACAATATTGTGAATGTACTAAATGTTACTGAACTGCTCACTTTAAAATTATTAATTTCATGTCATTATGTTAATATGGGGATTTTATGTTAATAGAAAAACAGATTTTTTAATTGAGAACCAAAATAAAGGTAAAAGTTTTTCCTAACAACATAGGAAATATTATATTTTTCTAAAATTTTATTGATCATTTCACATTTGAATGAATGAGATTATTTTTCCCTGGAAAATTTTATTCATTGAACTAATATTTATGAGGACAGCTTAGAATGTCCGAGTCATATCTTAACATCATTTAGATTCTAAGCAAAAATTTAAAATTTCACCTAGGAATCTTCTTTTTAAAATAACTTTTAAAAATTATTTTTTAAAACAAATGCGTAATTAGCTTTACGTACAAGGATTAATAATACTATATCTACTTAAAATTTATTTTCATGGAATCATAGACTTGAAGGGGAAATTGTCAAGGAATAATTAACTTTCAAAATGAATAAAATTGAAACTGGAATCCAGTCCATCAGCTGTACCTCCCTCCTGCTTCTCTTTTTTCTTTAATTTCTTTTTCTTTTAAAATAACTAAATTAGGTATATGACAGTATTTTCAAATGATATGGTAATAATATTTTTCTTGATATATATTATATGTGACTATAATTGTGTGGAATGTTCAAGATGTTCCATTCCACAAGATGTTCCATTTCTTCTATACCCAGAAGACCAGAGGTTTTCTAATTTATTTTAGAGATAAAGCCTGTCTTAAAGTGTCATCTCATGTAGAAGCTCAATATACAAAACAGGTAAAATGGAGCTGCTCTATTTGAAGCTGCCTCTGCCTTGTCCTTTTGCAAGTGGCCTCTGAAAATGGTTTGAAAACCACTACTTTAGCCAGTTCAATATATTTAATGACATTTCTTGTTTCCCCTATTTCTATATAATTTGTTGGGCCTGATACTACAAGAACGGACAAATTGCTCATTTTCAGTGCTATGCGAACTCAGGGATTCCTCCAGAATACAGTTAGTAAATTACTTCTACTAGTAAAGTACAATTTACTGAAAGAGATCATGAAATTAAGAAGTAAAGAAAATCTATATCTCATTCAGTCTGTCTATTAGCTTCTATGCACTTTGTACGGTTTCAGTCTTTTAAGTTAGTTTCTGGGTTTTTTTGTTTGGGTGTTTGTTTTTTAAATTCCCAACAGGATAAGGTAGAGGCCACATGCTTGATCCCTCTCTATTTCTCTAGACTTTTGCACCATTAACCTCACAAATCATCTTCCAGCTGGCTCTTCCTCTAAGCACAGGTGAGTTTAAAACTCATTTTGGGGAAATGACCAGGCAAACACAGTTAATTACACTCAGAAAAGGCAGGAGCTGCATTCGCTGATCCAAGTGCAGCCACCAGGAAGAATTCAATTTAGTGAGATGCATTTCCATAGGGGATGGAGAAGGCAAGACTTGAGCTATCACTGTACCTAGAATGATAATGTGTTAATTGTCCTGCTAAGACAATGATGTACTAACCAAGAATTCACAGACTGCCTGTTTACTCTTTTCACCTCATCTCAGCACTATCTTCTGCAAGAATCAGAGACTTCTAACATTTCCAAAACTTGTTAGTGGCCAGAAATTGTAACTGCTCTTGCATTACTTCTTGCCCACCTGTGCTATGGGTTAGCCACAAGTCCAGCCTTTCAATGTATCATAAAATGGGTACATTTGGGGAGATTTAAGTCATTTTGCCTTGCCACTCTCCTCCCCACCCTCACCAGTAC
This sequence comes from Perodicticus potto, assembly GCA_963574655.1. Taxonomy (NCBI): domain Eukaryota; kingdom Metazoa; phylum Chordata; class Mammalia; order Primates; family Lorisidae; genus Perodicticus; species Perodicticus potto. The sequence continues at coordinate 88,578 of CAUYRH010131396.1, read as the reverse complement.
ATTGCTTTGACTAACAATTCTGGAAAGCCAATGCCCACATCATCCTCCATGCTGCGCCTCCCCCTCTTGCATTGTCCAACTTTTTTCTTGCCCATATTCCTAATAGTCTTATTCTGTCATCTTTTTGTTGTACCCATTTGGCGAAATGACAACCATAAATAAATATAACTCCACCTTTGATTTTCCATGTAGGATTCTGAATTCTCATAACTCCATAGATTGGTATCATAGCAAATTCATGGTCTCCAAACATGATGGCATAGACTCTCATTGCTGACCAGTCTAGGAATTCTGTAACTAGTCATTAAGTTTCTACTATATGCCAGGAACTATTCTATGCTTTGGTGTACAGCTACAAAGAAACAGAAAGGGGTCTCTTCTTTCATGACATTCCAAAAGGGGTAATTTTGGTTACTATTGAGTACACAAAAACCAAAGCAATCAGAGTGATACAGACAATATGTGGAGAATACCACCTTAAGTCATGGTGAGGGAAAGTTTTCCTCTAAAACGTGGTGACATTTGAGTTGAGCCTACAAAGCTCAACTCAAATGTCACCACAGGGACAACGGCCACAGGGAAGGTATCTGTGGGGCAAAGAACCAGATTTGCAATAACTCAAGGGCTTTCAACACAGCAGAACTAAATGAGCCAATGAGATTAGAGTTGCACATAACACAGAAAGAGTAGAGTGGGAGAAGTCTGATCCTACAGGGCTTGTAAGTTAAGTGTTCGATTCTGAGCACATGGGGGGAGCTCTACAAAATTATAAGTAGGCTTTCCACTGACAGACAAAGAAGTTACAGATATGCAAAAAGAAAGCTAGAATGAACCCTGGATTAGAATCTGTATCAGCATGCTTAATTTAAAATATGTACTTACAAATAGGTATAAAAATAAATGTGTGTGTATGAACAGAGAAAGAGAATAATGATTAGTATACATACATATATTTCTTAGCTCTAAACACTGAGAGGATTTAGAAGGAGTGACAAGCCCATTAACAAGAACACATCTGACAGTCAGATCTTGCTTTCTAAATACATTCTCCACTGAAAGGAACCAGGACTCCTTGCAGAAGCTGTGATTCCAAGACTGTGGCAGGGAAGACACAAGAGAAGCCCAGAGCAAATCGTGGTGCCAGAATATACAAATGTGCTAAAAAGAAGAACAAAAAAGGACAGAGATCAAACTGAAAGGACATAAAAGGCCATCTGAAAGAGCTCTAGTTGTCAAATCTGAACTATTTGAGCAGCAATATAAACAATGAGTTAACTAACATCATTCATAGGATAAAAAAAAGGTCTAGACTGCTATGATTGAATTAACAAATAAATGAGAAAAATAATAACTCTTTGTTACAGAAGAAATCCAAGTAATAAATGTAACAGGAATGAGTGAAATAAAAAATTAACATTAGGATACTGCAGTAATAGTTACTGCAGGCAAAATTTACCAAAGAATGTTAAAACAACTGGGTGATGGTTTGGAGAAACAAGATACTTACATAGCTTCAAAATACCTTCTCTCAAAAGCTGATTAAGTATAAAGAGAAAATAATGCCTTTAATATCGTGGTTAAGAAAACCACAGCTACCAAGTGATCAAAGTTAATAGTATGAGTAATACAACTACCAACATGACATTGTGTATCCCTTGATAGAAGGGCATAGTGCCTCTGCCATACTGTCCTCAAAATTCATCACCTCATTCTAATCACAAGAAAACATTAGGCAAACATAACTGAGAGGGCATTGTACAAAATAACGGACCAGTATTTTTTTTTAAAACAGTTTCACTTTGTCACCCTCCGTAAAGTACCGTGGTATCATAGCTCAACATCAAACTCCTGGGCTCAAGCCTCTTGCCTCAGCCTCCCAAGTAGCTGGGATTACAGGCACCTGCCAAAACACCTGCCTATTTTAGAGACGAGGTCTCACTCCGGCTCAGGTTGGTGTCAAACTCCTGAGCTCAGGCAATCCACCCACCACCACCTCCCAGAGTACTGGGAATACAGGTATGAGCCACCTTGCCTGGCCCAGAACAGCACTCTTTAAAGCTATCCAGGTCATGAACATACTGAAGTGAGACATTATCACACATTGGAGCTATGGAGGAGACACAACAATGACTGTTTCCAAAATAGATTTCCGGATTGGATCATGGGAAAAAACAAAGGACACTAGTAGAAAAAAAAAAAAGATGAAATCTAAATCAAGTCCACAATTTAACCGATTTATTCAGTGTTAGTATCTTAGTTGATATGTTAGTGTTAATGACACTAACATTAAAAGAAACTGGGAAAAGGGTACACAGGAGCTACCTTTATTATCTTTACAACTCTGCTTTGTGTCTAAAAGCATTACAAAATAAAAAAACAAAACAAAAAAACATTATGGCTGCCAATGAGTTATTGGTGTAACTATTATTTTGATGCCAGAGAAGCTCAGAGGGCAGAACATAAAGCCCGTGTCCATTCCTCCTGCTGGTCTTTGAATCTTTTTAGTGGGGTTAGTTCATCCCTAACCCCAGGGTGAAATCCAGAGAACCTCATGACTCCTCGGCACTTTCTGATAATGTGTCTCTGGTTTCTTAGAACCACACGCGAATCTCATCTTGGTAATTTAAAGGTTCAATGTCGTATAATAGTAAGAATTTCACGTTTTGTTCTGAATTAAGCCCATGTCCCACTGTGTTAATTTGAATTTTTTGAGAAACCTACTAAGACAGGATTAGATATTCAAGGATTTCATTAGGGAAACCACATGCAAGAGAAAGTGGAGTAAGAGCAAGGCAAGGCTGGGGGAGCTGTGGGCACAATGCAAGTCTGACTTGAGTAAAGGAAAACTGTACCAAAAGGTTTGAAGGACAAAAGCATCTTAGACTGTGATATGGTTTAAAGAAGTTTTGGCAAAGTCATTGGGGAATGTTTGGGCCAAAACGGGCTATTAGAGGAGTCCCATGTCCCCCAGGAATTGGTCTTCCTTGGCGTTTCTGCTGCACTCCTATTGGTCATTGATGGGAATAGCCCATGATACACTTGGCCTTGGAGGTCACAGCAGAGTAAAGAGCTCAGCTTGTGGGGATCTTGGTGGGTTTCACTCCCTATCATTGGATGTCCTAGAGGAGGAATCTGGTGCCCACCACACCCTTCCTCCTGGAAGCTGCATTAACCTGGAAGCCCAAATAGATGTGGAAGAGTCTTCACTCATTGTCAGTCTCTCACATACTTTCCAGCTGTAGCTTTTCTCTCCTCCAGGGTTGGAACAATAGTGTGAAATGTGAGCGAGGTAAGGATCAGGAATCCAATTTACTAGGACTGTTGCAATCTGGCTTTGATGCTTGTTATGCTTGGCAGGTGTTCAAAGCTGATTTTCTCCCCTGGAGCACTTCTCGGGGATTTCCATCTGCATATTTCATTTGTAAGAGTGTCAGTCCTTTTGGACTGCTAGAGAAGAATGCTATAAACTGTTGGGCAGCTAGTACACAACAGAGATCGATTTCTTATAATTCTAGAGGCTGAGAAGTCCAAGATCAAGGCACCACTAACTTCAGAATCTGACGAGAACCCACTTCTTTGTTCATAGACGGCAACTTCTAGTTATATCACCACATGGAAGAAAGGACAAGAGAGCTCTTTTATAAGGACTCAGACTTCCTGAGCCAATCACCTCCTAAAGGCTCCCACCTTTAATAGGACCACACTAGGGCTGAGGAATTCATATAAGTTTGGGGGAAATACATTCAGACCACAGAAATGAGTGACACGAATCTGGCTGAGCATTGGTTGTGTGTCCTGCCCACATATATTCTTCTATTCCTATGGTCCTCTGCCGTCCTTGATGACTCAGGCTCAGGGAAAACATTCATCATGCCACTCCAAATACTGCGTGTCTACAGATGGAGCTCTTGTTTTTGATTTTTTCCCAGTAGAGCCAGCTTTCCTCACTCAGAAGTCAGAGTATCTAGTTATCTGCAATCTCTCACTTTTAAACCTTTGCAGGTGTGAATGGCACCATCTCAGTCCCCTCCCTCCTGGCCTCTGGGCAATGCAGGCAAGTTCCCTGAGCAGTCCTCCTGACCACCTATCATAGGGTCATTAAGTGTTCAGTAACCCGATCCTCTCTTCTTTTGGGGATAGAGGGAAAAATGCTATGGCACTTCACTGACTTTCTTCAAAGAAACTCTCTCATAATGCGAACTTCCTTGGCGAAGAGCACTGCTACAACAGGGACCTTCCATTGTAACACAAACATTGTAACCTAATCATTTACATCCTCATATTAATCTGAAAAAAAAGAAAACCCACCTCTCTCCTTTTCATTCAATTTATTTTTGTCAAGATAGCATTCTACCCCATACCCTGAGCACAGTGCAATGGCGTTGTTGCAACCTCAGACTCAGGCTGTAGGCATCGTGCTGCCTCAGCCTCCGAACCTGCTGGGATTACAGGCACTCATCACTGCGCCAGACTGGGTTTATATTTTTTTTCATGAGTTGGGATCTCACTCAGACCAGCCTCGAACACCTGAGCTCAAGCAATCCTCCCACCTCAGCCTCCCACAGTGCTGGGATTACAGGTGTGAGCCACTGCACCTGGCTTTTTCATTCAATTTTAAATCTTTAGAACTCAAATGGTAGATGACATGGAGGGACAAATTTGGCTAAATGTGTAAAACTGCTGTTTAATTACTTGCTTTAAAGGCTCCGCTTAGATGTCTAGACTATCACCATGACAACTGAAAATATTTGCAATTTATAAATAAGTTCTGAAAATTCGGGGCCCTCAATTGTGCCTGAAACTCAAAGGATACTATTTTCTTACCGAATAATAATAGGTAAACTTGTCTAATGAACAATCTCTCATTCGCCACAATAGACCCCAACAACTTCCCAAGTCTTCTTTTGGTCCTTAGCAGAAGACTTTATGTCATTAGGAAAATAAAATTTCCCAGACATCACCCAAATTTTGCTATCTCAGGCACTAAAATACCTGCTCCTATGCGCATCTTCCCCTTGTTTTTGCTGAGTACACAAATTAACAGATAAAAATAAATCCGCACCAATGTATATTCAAAACCTGTCAAAATAAAGAGCATGGTAGGTAAACAGAAATGTCTATAAGCTTCCAGAGAGTGGGGTAAATTGAGGAGTGCTAACAACAACAACAACAAAAGATAGGTCAAAACGACTGAATTTCTCAATGGCCACATCAGAAGCTAATAAAGTTGTGGAGAAATGTGCCAAGACTACTCAAGGAAAATGACTCTAAATTAAGAATTTGAGATCAATCAATAGTCAAGGACAAGGATAGAATAAAGGCATTTTAGTTACTCGTGGTAATGACAAATTATATCCCCACTAAAATGAGGAAGTGAAGCAAAGAACAAATTCAACTTGAAGAAATATAAAGGGAATCCCCACTATGAGAGTGAAAAGAGTCTCAGGATGACAGCTGTGCACCAGGCCTGGAAGACAATGACACAAGATTGGAGGCAAAAAGGGCTAAAGGAGACGTATTCTCCAAAATGAAATTGATACAATGACTTGTGAGAGTCATCATTTAGAAAAAGAGTTAGACAGTTGACAAAGGGTTTGGAATTGAATTAGTGGTGAATACAGAGACTACTAGGAAAACAAGCAAAGGAAAAGGAGATTATTACTAATTCCAGAGAAAAGGCATCTGCAGCTAGCATTTGCAAAATTGTCATCATGTAAACATAAAATATTAATCTAATCAAGATTGATTTACACTGATAAGTTTGGTGATGAGAAGAGCTGTATCTGTCTGGTTTAAAGGAAGAAAGTTAAATACTCATCTTCCACAATCAGAAGTGATCAGATAATTTCTAAAACTGAAATATCAAAAAATAGGAATATACATATAATCTCAGGAACCACTTATTTGTCCTTAAAAATTTCTGTGAAGCAAAACTTTACTAAAAAGAAAAGTAAAACATAATACAAATAAAACATTAACAAAGACTAATAAGATCACACCTCTCATGGGACTTACAACACAGTAAGGGAAATAGGTAAATAAAAAATACAAATAAAATAATACAATCTCTATTAGGGTACCCTGATAGAAAATAACTGGGGAGATTTTTTTTTTGGCAAAAATAATGAAGTGAAAACTACCTCAGTTTCACCATTCAGGGTACAAATACACCCTGCTCCTACCCTCAATCTTCCTTGTGTTCACTGAGTACATAAATTAATAGATAAAAATAAACCCACACTTGAGTATATTTAGAACACTGTAGATAAAGTGAAACTTCTGTAAGCCCTGAGAGAAGGGGAAAAAGGAAAGGGGACTTATAAAAGATGGGTCAAAATAACTGGTCAGGAAGATTTTTCTAAGAAGGTAAATGTGAGTTGAAAGTAGAATAAAAAATCTTGCATAGCTGGGGTGGATTTGGTACAGTGTCTGTTCCATGCAGAAGGAAAGATCAGTTATAAAGACCTTGAGGCAGGAAAAACGAAGTTTTAGAGGAACCGAGGAAAAGACCTGAGTATTTAAAGTGGGTGTGATACAGAGTTTGAAATATGTTTGGAGGAAACAGGAAAGAGCTAAACCAATCATACATGGATTTTATTAAAAAAAAAAAAAACAGAAAAAATGAGAGTGTTGAAGTGGGCAAGAAAGTGTCTCTACATATCAACCTACCACGTGGAGAACAAATAAAGAGTAGGCAAGACTGGAAGTCCAATCTGGAGACAATGGTAGCAATAGAGCTGGAAAGAAGTGGTTAAATACAAAATATATTTTAGACAAAATATACAACATTAGGTGGTAGATTCAAAATTGTGGCTAATGGGAAAGGAAATACTAAGGATAACTTTCAGAATTCTGGTTGGAGCAACCTGGTAGATGGTGGCACCATATACCCATGTAGGGAGTGCTGGAGAAAGAACAGATGAAGTTGTGCAAGGAAAAAAGTAGATTTTTTTGCATAATTTAAATTTCAAATGCCATTAGGAATTCAAGAGGAGCTATGATTCTCACAATTGGATTTGTAAATCTGACGTTCAGATGTATGTTGGGGAGTTACCACTATTAGGAAGTCTTTTGAAGCCAGGAGAATAGATGATGTTTATCCAGACTGAGTGGGTAAAAGTAGAAAAGAAGAGTAGTCATGTTCGAGCTCCAGGTCTGAGGAAGAAGAGGTTCAGAAGAGACTGAAGGAGTGAAGACAGAGCTTTAGGAAGACGAGTGAGAACATGGTGGCGTGGAGGTCAGTTATGACTGATGACACGGGAATGAAGTTAAGAATAGAAGAAAAATGTGTCCCTTGTATTTGAGAATATGGAGGACATTAGTGACATTGAGAAAAATCATTTTATTGGAATGATTTTTCAATAAATCATTGAAGAGCTAAGCTGGGCAGAGTGAAGAGTGAGAGGGAGGTGAAAAACTAAGAAAACAATGGAAAAATGAGAAAGGGTGAGTTCCTATGAAATATTTGTTGAATGAACTGGATATTCAGGCAACTACCTCATCTGTCAGTAAGTGGGAAGGGTAGGGCAGGGCACATGGGGAAGATGTGGGAAAGGGAATAATGATGGTGAGAAAGGGAATGATAATGGTAAGAAAGGCCCATATCAGAGGGAACTATAGTTTAAACATCAGAAATTAGACATGAAATCAGTTACAGACTAGTGCAAATAACTGTGTTTATTCTTCAAGTAAAAAGCAGGCACATAAAGTAAAAATTCAGAGCCAGTCTCTCAACCAATCACAGTCAGACGTCAAGAAGCCCAGAGCTTTCAACGCTCCATAGAAGTGTTAGAATTTTGTTTAGGATTTTGTAGTAAAATCAAATTTTGTTTAGAATTTTGTAGTAAAATCAAATTTTTCCATGTTCCTATTGGTTTTCATGTCTTTAATTTGTTTTGTCGCCTATACGATTTTAAACTTAGAAGGGTCGTGTATTAGCTTCTTATGGCTGCTGTAACAAATTATCCCAAACTTGGTGGATTAAAAAGCAAATTTATTTTCACAGTTATAGATTCAGAACATTGAATTCAGGTCTACTGGGCCCACATCAAGGAGGTGTCAGCAGGGACATAGTCCCTCCGGGGGCTCTAGGAAAGAACCTGTTTTGTGCTTCTTCCAGCTTCTGTGGGTTATTAGCATTCTTGGTGTGTGGCTGCATCACTCCATGGTTATATTGTGCCCCTCTCTCCTGTGTCAAATATCCTCTGCCTCCCTTATTAAAAAACACTTCTGATTGTATTTAAGGCCTGCTTGAGTAATTTGGGATAATGTCTTATCTCAAAATATTTAACTTGATCATACCTGCAAAGTTCTTTTTTTTTTTTCTGCCATATAAGGCAATTTTCACAACTTCCACACATTGGGACTGGGATGTTTTGAGGAGCATTATGTGATCTATTACAAGTCTTTAGAAATCACTTACCATGACCTTTTGTCATTTTTGATAAAGAAAAAAGTGATGGAAGAGTGAAATCACTTATTCAGGTGCATACCTAACCACAGGCAGGGCTGAAACCCTTCTTGCCTTGCTGCGGAAACCTCACAGTATATTAGAAGCAGGATGACTCTCTGGTTTCTGAAAGTGATTTTGTACCAGCAGGCTGCAGATTTTTGAACCACAGAGACTGAGAATCAAAAATTGAAAAAGAAATCACAAATTGCATGATTTTCTTTGAACGATAATCTTGCAAATTCTCTTTAACAATTACAGACATGAAAATTCTTTACAGTGCTAATTTAATATATTTTATTAGATTACAGAGTTTAGTTCTTCAATTAACGTTACTCAATGGGTTGGGTATCTGTGTTCCAGGGCACTGGGGACTCAGCAACTTAAGCATTTTCTCCCTCCAATACCTAGAGAGATGGAATTAATTTTCTGTGGCCTGTTGAGAAAGCTAGTGGGGCAGAGAAAGTTAGTGAGGTTTATATACTTCCAAAACCATTTTACAAGCACGTAAGCACGCACTTTTCCATTTTATCTCTTTATGCTTCACAAATAAAGGTTTCCTGGCCAAAGGGGGCAAAAATAAAAACACTATCTTAGATGATCAAATCAAACGCCACTAGATGTTGGTAGGGTAAAATTGTTGTTGTCATCATTGCAAACTTTTCCAAGTGTCACATCAGTCTTACGTGAAAAATCATAAATCATAGGACAATAAACATTCAAATTGAAGTTGATTATTCCACCATCATGCAAAGCTGTCACAGAGTGAATAAAGAGATAATACTCAAATACTTTGATACTGGGACATGCTTAGTACTGTTTGTAACTCTCATATGTGAATCCCTAATGTGGAAATGTTCCCAAATATTAATACATTCAGCCCACCACACCTTGCTTAACTTTTGCATTCAGGAAAAGTCATAATTCTGTTCCCCTACATCCTTACCAATACCTCCTTTCAATCATTACATTTTTAGCAATTCAGTAAGTACTCATATGTCATTGCTGTGTTCACTTTCACATGCTCATTGTCTATTTAAATATCCTCTTCTGTCAAGTCCCTGTAGAAGGCTGATGCTCATTTTTCTTTTAAGCTATATTTTTCTTATTGAACTTAAGTTACATGTCTTTGTACATTCTTTCTGTGTTCGAAACATAAATCTTTCGTTGTGCATATATACTGTATTCAGACTATCTCTTCTAGTTTTTCACTTGCTTTATGTAATTTTTTTACATTGACCAATTATTAATTCTAACATCAAGCAAAATATCAACATTTTTCATATTATTATAGGGCTTACACAGTTATGTTTAATACTTTATTTTCAAGGTCAGCTAGCTGTATGAATTTAAATAACTATTTGAAAACATCTGGTTTATTGAATAACATTAATGATGAATCTTCAGGTGCAGAACCCAATTAGAATTCACTCACAATTATTTCAGTTATGTGTTGGAGTAGCACAGTAAGTAGGTGGAACCATGGTTCATACCCTCCTTCTAACTTCAAGTTCAGATTAGTGGATAATCAAATTTTGATGAGTCTTTCAGTAAATTCCTCTGTAAAATAGGGGTTATAATGGCCACCTTGGAGGCTCTTAAGTTATTTTTATAAACATGATGTCTTAATATGATGTTATTCTTAGATATTAATGTTTTAAGTGTTTAAAAGAAGTACTAAGATATTTTCAACCTGAAGATCCAGTGAGGTTTCCTGTTATGACTGAATATATGAATCAAAACATCCCTATAGCTGTGGAAATAATACAACTCTTAGGAAAGAGAGAATTACGAAGCTCCATTCCAATGATGGATGAATGTTCACAAGGTTACTTTACAAATGACACTCAGATACTTAATTTTTACATTGCTTTTTGAGAGATGAAAAATAAACTCATATATCATCAACATAACAATCTCGACTGAAACTTTACTATGCATAGTACAATAATAATATTGGGGAAAAATATAACTTAGATTCAAGAATACCAGAGCTATTTTTATTAAAAATAAAAAATCCTGTATAATTTTTATTGTTGCCGATTTTAAAGAAGATGAAACTGGGGCTGGAGAGATTAAATAACTACCTACACAGCTGGTAACTGGAGAGCCAAGTTTTGAGTTAAGCAGTCCTTTTTGTTAATCACAGTGTATTCCACCACCTTTAAAAAAAATCTTTTCAGTTAATTGTTTCTACTCTGCTTTTTAGTTCTTTTCCATTGTGCTGGAATGAAGGAAGAATATTTTTAATTGAACATGGGTCTATTACTACTTTGGAGATATCTTGATGAAGTATTTTACTGTTAATACTACTGAGCCAAACAGTTTTTAGCAATATAATGTGATTTTCTTAATGTTCAGTTAATTTTGATGCAGTAGAATTGTTTGTGATGTTCATGGCCCTAACTCCTACATGTTCTGTTACATTGACATGGTTATTGTAACACCTAAAGAATCCGTGAATACTCTATAAACTGATACTAAAACACCAGTTTGCAGGCTAAAAATGGATTTAATATTTTTTGTTTATGTGATAAATCATTTTTTATTTTGGCAATGATTTTTTTTCATACCCTTATGTGGTTAAGCCTTTTTTGTCAACACTTCTGCAAACCTTGTGTTGTTGATAATATAAAAGAAAATGAAGAATTAATATTGTGTCTGATCAACAAATTTCCTGTTGCATATCTTGCTCCTTTTCCCTTATTTCCTATGCCAGCTTTTTGCCTCAAACACTGATGTATCACCTCAGGCTATGGATACATTTCATTTCAGAAGTATGCAATTGAATGTGCAAGACTTTTTATCTATTTTCTCTCTCAATTTTTCAACCTGCCAGCTGATGTCTATGAAAATGTATGCTGGTGACATGGTATCTCTTGATTTATCATTTTATAAGTTGCCTTCCTCTACCAATCCTCTTCATCTTATGGCTTTTCCTTTTCTTTGCTGAAACTTGAATCCAACAATAAGCAATTATCTATTTAAAGCTTGCCACTTATCTCCTCTCTCATGCATTGCCCTTTATTACTCAGAATCTTTCTAGTCTAGTAATAGTGTTAGCCAATCAGTGTTGAGTATTTGCTAAGTACTAGTTGCTGTGCTTAATGTTTTACAAGCATTGTCTCATTTACTCTACAGCAGAATCTTAATAAGTAGGACCATTTTTATGTCCATTTTATAGAAAATGAGGCAGGGAACAGTTTAGGTCAAATGATCAATGGCTGGAGTTTGAATGCAGCCAGTTGTGTCACTGTGAGTCCCCACACTTGCTAGCTTGCCTGTCACAGGGAATAGATGTGACCTTTGGGTCTGACCAACTGATTTCAAGCTTTTTTTTAACAATGGAAGACAGGATTGTCTTGGGATCTAATGTGTCATTAGTGCCAGTGAGAAAATTCACTTTAAGGTAAATAAAAAATGGAATCTCAACTTTTGACAATATACAAATAATCAAACTATAGTTCATACAAGATTCTTACAGCCTTCTATTTGGAGTTGATTCATTTCTATACATTTAATTTAATTGTTATACTAAATAGAAGAAGACAGGAAACTACATTTATGTGAGAGATTATTTGTATAAAACTTTAATTTTACCCTTACAATTTCCACCCACCTGTATAAGTTATGCAATTCTTTATAGCATATTTCTGTTTGAAGTAATTATAGTTACTTTCTCAGGTAACGTGACATACTTGTGTACACCTGAAACGTGTGAGCTTGTGAATATTTCACGCCTACATTTTTAAGTTCAGCACTTGCTAAAAATGCTACAGTGTCTGCTATATGTTGACCATTCTTAATTCCCCATGAACTAGATTTAATAATGTAATCAGTAAGTGGGTATTGCAGGTTTCTGACTATGGGATTTTTTTTCCCCCTGTTTTAGCTACGCTTGAATGTAGATACTAAATACCAGTGTTTCTTTGTAACCAAAAGCAATATATAGGAGTTCACAAATCTTTTCTTTTTTAAAATTTAAGTCATTTTCAAAATAGGTTTGATTATTTGGAGAGGTCTATAAATTACCCTTTATTCAAAATATCTATAATTTTAATCATGTTATTTTAATTGCGATAGGTTGTAAATTTGCAGTAAAATAACAAGGGCGGCTGGAGACAGCTGTTCTGCCAGCACATGTGATTTCATCTGAGACAATCCAGCATTCATCATGCTTAATCTTCATCAATTGAAATGTACTACTGATTTTCAATAATGTGTGCTCTGTACATTCAAAAAGCTTCTGATACTTAGAGACACATTTCTTTGACTGAAACATTTATTTGTACAGTGGTTAATTTACCCCATGGATTTCTTTAGCCCTGATTGTAAGTAATTTTATTTAGTTGTGTATTTTTTTAATGTATTACACGATCACACATGTGGCTATTTTTTGCTCTAAATGCAATCTATTTTTTGGCTCATGCCATATTTCTTTGTATATGACAAACATTTTACTAAGTAAAATGTCACCTATGCTTTAACTGGATGCAATTTGTAAATAAGGGTGTTAATTTTTTTTCTTAGAAATAGACTACAAAGGTTGCAGTGTGTTTAGAACGCTATAGAATCCTGTGGAACAGCACTTTAGCAGTAATACTTTTACAGAGGAAATACAATTTGGGCCTGCTTCAGTCCTGTCAACAACGAGACTATAATATAGTTCTTCCTCCAGTGTGGTCTTGATTATTATGGGGCCTTGAAAAATAGGGGGTAAAAATAAAAAAGGGAGAAGGAACAGCAAGATATGATTACATAATCCATATGTTCTTTAAATGACTATGACAATGTGTGTAAGAAAGAGCAGGAAGCGAAGGGGGAAGGAGAAGAGCAAAGAGAAAAAGAAAGAAGTGAAGGGGAGACAGGATCATGTGAGTGAAAAGACCACAGCTTTTTCTCCCCTTGTAAGTTCAGACTTTCACAGAGGCTTTCCGAGTCATTCAGAGGCTCACGTGGAGATGGAAGCTGTTGGGTAATGAGAAGGTGAACTCTGGTCCTGGGGTCTGTTTTCATGAAAAAGGAGTGGATGGAGTGGGGGAGGGAATGAATTAACGTTCCTTCCAATGGGACTTGGGGAGAGGCAATTAATCTTGGCTAGTTCTCAGGTACTGCAAAAATCATTTGTCCAGGCCTGGAACTGTCAGTGTTTGCTGGCAATTGACAGGCTCCCGAGGAAATGTGAGGAGTTGCCCAGAAATGCAGGGCTGGTGAATCTAGAGGTCAAAGTCAGATTTCAAGTGTGTCGGGGGGAGATAAAAGGGAATGGCAACAGAAATGCCCTTATTTCTTTGCCATCTACCAAGAAGATTGGAGAACAAAACAGAATATCTCCTAGAGTAGCCTTACATTTATTCTAAAAAGTTGTCACTGTAACCCTGCCTGAGTAATATGATAACATATTTTAGGAAGGAAAAATTTTTCTGATACCTATTCTGAGATTTTATAGGAACTTCCTCTCTAAACTCCACCCGCACTGTTATTTATTTATTTGTTCATGAGTATTCCCACCTTTTCCAAAAAGGATGCAGGCTGAAATCAAGGAAGTTTTATTATAGATGGAAATTTGTTTTATCTTTTCAGAGCTTTTGGGGAAAGAGAGAAGTCTGTATTAATACAAATTGTATTCTGACCAACACTTGTAATAAAATAATTTATATTAAGGGCTAACTGAATTCACTGTAAATTCATTTTAAAGCCACTACACTAATAAAATTTTTAAAAATTTGTATACCATTATCTATTTTTAGAGCTCGGGAAACAGAAAAATATTTAAATGCAGTTCCTAGTTCTGGCATTTGTTTAGTATCAGTGTTAGTGTAACAATTTAGCAATTCCATTATGAGAGCTTAAGCTCCATTTATTAAAATCATATCCGCCTCATCCATTCATGCCTTTTGTTTTAATGCCCAGAGCTGCCTCATATGACTTTAAGAATGCATTAAATAGGCTCAGCACCCCATAGCTCAGCGGTTAGGGCCCCAGGAACATACACTGGAGCTGGCAGGTTCGAACCCGGCCCGGGCCTGCTAAACGACGACAACTGCAACAAAAAAATAGCCAGGCATTGTGGTGGGTGCCTGTAGGCCCAGCTCCTTGGGAGGCTGAGGCAAGAGAATCGCTTAAGCCCAAGAGTTTGAGGTTGCTGTGAGCTGTGATGCCATAGCACTCTACTGAGGGCGACATAGTGAGACTCTGTCTCAACAACAAAAAAAATCTATTCAAGACAAATTCATAGGTTTTCAAAATTGCAGCTGGTTGTGTAGAGATATTAAGTGATTGCCTATTACGGAGTTCTTCTGCTGGATTCTCACGTTGTCAAAGCCAGATGGAGGTCTAGAAAATGGTCCCGGGACCTTACATCCCTGCTGTTTTCACTCTTCCACTCTGTCTCATACCATGTTTGGCCATCCTCTCTGTCATGCCAGGAACCAACGTGGTCATACAGTTGGCCCCGAAGCAACACAGGTTTCCACCATTGAAGTCCACTTACAATGTGTGCAGATGTTCTTTAGATCCTGCCACCCCTGAGCCAGCAAGACCAGCCAATCTTCTTCCTCCTGCTCCCCAGCCGACCTCCCATGGAGACAGGAAGGATGAAGACCGTGTTCTGCTCTTTCCTCTCCTAATTCTTGTTCATGTTCTTTTTCCTCTTGCCTCTGGCATTATTTTTCTGCCAGATAGCCACCACGGTGAAAAACAGTAGCACACAAAGTTTCGTTTCCTGAAGTTTGTGTTGTTTTTGACTTTATAACCATAAACAAATATGACATTGTATCTTTTGAACTATAGTGATAGAAGGGAGATTAGTCCCCCTGGGTAATGTCCACTTCAAAAAGAAAATAGCAAAATCTAATTCTGCACAATTATTCACTGTTGAAAGTGGCTTTTCCCCCTGAGGCTGGGAGCATTTGGCCCTATTGCGAAGAGTTTTCTCAGAGGGTCACTTGTCAAGTCAATTTTTCCATTGGTGTAAAGATGACAAATCTTATTGGCAAAACTGCATCAGTGCATTAAGGATATAGTATATAGTAAGGCACGTAGTTATTGCTTGTTACAACACAGATTGAGAATTTCTTGAGAAAACTTGAACACGGAATGAGAACTTCTTGAGAAAACTTGATGTCTTCATTACAAGCCTAAAACCTCAATTCAATGACAACAGCAACATTAATCAACTATAGATGTTATGTTTTACCTCTCCTGATTTAAAATGAAAAATCTGGAGTAGTTTTGGAATTAGTGGTACCCTAAATTCATATCTGTGTCATCATTAGGATAAGCAAAATGGAATTTTACAAGAAAATGTTTTGTTTTGCAAATGTTTACAATTTTATTCATAAATGTACAACATCTAATTCTTTCCATATTCCTAGCGTGTTCTAGGCATTTATTGAATTCAATGTTTTTCCACTAGCTGCAGTGCCCAGAACTTTATTAATGAGTAATTGGTACAGGGTCTCTTAGATGCTCCGTCAGCATTTTAGTTCACTTATTCTTTAAGAACAGACTCTAGAATCAGTTTTCAGATACCAATTTTGTTCCAGTGATATTTATAATATATTTCTTAAATTTCAAAGGTTCTTTCATAATGCCAAACAATGCCTTTAGGGTACATAGGTGTGTTGATGATGATGTCAATTTCTTGTCTCAAACACATATTCTACTTTGAGTGTACCACATAGGAAGAAAAAAAAAGACAAAATTACAGAGAAATGCAGTAGTTGTCTTCGTTTATACTTCCCTTTCATGCATTGAGTAGATTTCATAGTTTGCTATTAACAGAGAGCTATATAATGGGCTAAAACTCAACGATGAACAGTCAGTGTGCCGACCATGTGAAAAAAAAAAGAATTAAAGTTTATGAAATAGAACCATGATTCAAAAGATTTAATGGCAAGATTCAGAAGGAGCAACAAAAGTCACATTAAAAAGATATTCAGTCTCTGGAGGGTCTTTGAATTTCACCTACAGAATAATTTCCACACGATTTAGCTCCTTCTTCAGCAGGAAAAAAGAGAGAGATCTAAACTTGTTCATTAGCAAACCCACACCGGAGAAACAGGGAAGGGTAGAGTAAGGAATTGAAAGAAAGCGAGATTGAGGCTGTGGCGTATCCCTGTAGGTTGCTCTTTGTTAACAGCGAGATTACTCCAAACCATGAAAACTAGTGCGTGTGAATATAATTAAAAAATCAGGATAAAGAAAGTACATGTTTCTGGCATATTTGATGTGTAAAGAGAAATGAAATGTGCTTGTCTAAGTTTAATTTTTTCTCAGTACAAATTATACAACTAGCCACCTTCAATCGTTTTTAGAAAGGGTGAGGTAGTGCAAATAAATGCATTTTTTGTACATGTATGTTTCTGATAAATTGCTGTTACTTAATCTATAAATTTCACATAGATGAAGAAACACACATGTGGTCCTCTTTACACATATTGTGGACATTAAATGTTTTGATAGTGATGATAGTGGCAGCAAATATAAATGAGGGGAGATAAATTACCAAAAGAAAAAATTAGAAATTATCTGTAATAGTCCGTATCCTGGCAGAAATAATTCAGTAATGTTTTATTAGTGTTGGAAGAGAGTAGAATATTATCCCACAGGTGATATATGATAGATATGATATGATATGATATGACAGATGTCATATTTTTGCTGCTAATTTGAGTAGGCTTAATATAATTATTTATTTGCATCCCCAAACTAGGAAACCCAAGTAAGTAATTGAATCCAAATGATGTACTTACAGAACACCAACTCCAAGATTATGTCACGTGGCATTGTCACTATCTTCAGTGGGCTTGACGTAAATATTTATTTGAATCTAACAGGACATCACATTACAAGCAGGATCTAGTATAGACTGATATTTTAAGAGTTATGAAAATAGGCTCATGCACATACACCGGGGCTGGTGGGTTCAAACCTGGCCCAGGTCTGCTAAACAGCAACGACAACTATAACAAAAAAAACAGACGGGTGTTGTGGCAGGTGCCTTTAGTTCCAGCTACTTGGGAGGCTGAGTAAGAGAATTGCTTAAGCCCAAAAGTTTGAGGTTGCTGTGAGCTGTGACGCCACAGCACTCTACTCAGGGTGACATAGTGAGACTCTATCTCAAAAAATAAACAAATAAATAAATATTAAAAACTATAAGTTATGAAACTAATGCTTACACCACCACTCTAAATCTTATTTGATTCAATACTTGGTATATTGGGCTGCATGTTTGCACCCTTTCTCCCCCTTCAAATGTGTATGTTCAAGCTCTAACACCTAATATGGTGGTATTGGGGGTGCCTTTTGGAGTTAATTGGGCTTAGATGAGGTCATGAGTATGGAGCTGATGAGATTAGTGTCTTTATAAGAGAAAGTGACCACGGGGACTTACGTGCTGTCTGCCCGCTCACCAGTGCATTCCAGCTCTCTCCCTCCCCACCTTCCTCCCCCGGCCAGGAGAGGGCCTGGTGAGAAGGCGGCCTTTTGCCTTCTACAAGCCAGTAAGAGGGACCTCACCAAATCTGCTGGGACCTTGATCTTGGACTTCCAGACCTCCAAAACTGTGAGAAATAAATGTCTGTGTAAGCCCCCCAGTCTGGGATACTTTTTTATGACAGCCCAAGCTGACTTAAGATACTTGTCTGAAAATACCTCAACTAAAGCCTGAGCTTTGACAGCACATGAAGCAGACTGTGAATAGAAATAATAAGACCCCCCCCCCCAACTCTTCCAGAGTTTTAGATTGTTTAATTAGGATGTCAGCCCGGAGAAATGAATACTACTTTACTGTTGTTTTCTCTAAACGCAAATGTGGTATAGCTCGTTGAGAATTCTCACTGAGGTGTGGTAAAAGCACTCGAGGGAAGGTGGTTAATCACACCCCAGCTTACCGACGAAACCCTGGATTTGAAACCACTGGGGCAGCAGGTGCCTCTGCCTTGGGAGCTTTGAGCTCCCGGACAGGCAGGCCTGTATTTTCTTGCTTCAACATGTCCCAGGGGTCCTGAGAGGCGAGCTTTCAATAAAGAGGAAAATTTTGCTACATGAAAAACTGCCTTTAATGAAGATAAAGACTAAGTCTTGTTAGGTTTCCAACATGAGTTAGTAAATTTATATTTTGAAATAGATGAACAGCAACCAAAGAATATCCTCGAAGAGGATGGAATAGACAAACCAACCCGAAATCAGTGTGGCTTATTGTAATCATTTCTTAATATACAAATTATATTAGCCCATTCTTCCAAAATGAGAGTTTTGATTGGTGAAAGGGTAAGGAGAAATGATTTTAGGCACACTAGGCTTTGAAGCTGAAGTCTTTCAATTGGACTGGAATCATCTAAAAGGTAGTAATGGAAACTGGTAAGGGTGATTATTATTGATAAATTTTCTAGTCTTATAGAGCTACCCATGATTCTGGTGGTAGTAAATGTCTCATGATCTTGGATAATGTATTTCAAAGGCAACATTTTTTTGTACTAATTTATTTGATATTATTTGTTATATGTATAATAATTTATCATTGTCAAAGGATTTACTACTTCTTTTCTGGTCACATTAAAGAAAACTGATATATTGAAATCATTGAAATACATGTTGAAAAATATATTTGGGAAGCAAAAACTATATTTTAATCGATATTACTTGAAGCAATAAAGTGAAAAATATTCTAGATTATAGTGAATTTTTAAGCAGGGGCTGAAGAAATTATTAAAACTTTTCAAACTTTTTGAAAATAACACATTTATACATAAAAAGATCCAAACTGTCAGTAGTCAGCCTTCAGTTGTGAGCTTGTAGGCAGCACTCTTTTCTGGCAGCCAAAATCTAGTACCGAGCGAAGCTGGGGTGTGTAGGGCCATTACTTTGACTCCGCGTGGGGGATTCTAATTGGTAATTCTCACTGTAGAGTTCTTTTGCAGGACTGACCAAGGTTTGCAGGCTGCAGTTTGAAATCTTCGTGAGATTCTTGGCTATTGCAGTGCGTTGGTTCTTGGTACACCCCAGTGCGTGCATACGTCACAGTATGCTTCACCCATCCGTCTGCTGCTGGACGTGGGGGTGGTTCCCGGGTTTGGGCTATTACAAATAAAGCAACTATGAACACTGATGTGTGAGTCTTTATATAAGCATATGTTTTGGCAAATTTGAAAATGTTTTGTTTCTATTATAAATGGAAGGTATTACTTTTATCTTCAAGATTGGCATTATTTAAAAATTTTTGAATTTTGAGGAGCATATGTGGAGGATAAAGAGTACTCTTTCATATTGATGGAACTATAGATCGGAACAAATATATATACATACATATATACATATATATATATATATTTTCTTTTTTGCAGTTTTTGGCGAGGGCCAGGTTTGAACCCATCACCTCACCTCTGGTATATGGAGCTAGCACTCTACTCCTTTGAGCCACAGCTGCCACACTGGAACAAATATTTTTAAGAGCATTTCAATAGCACCTATAAAAATTAAAAAATTTTAGTTCTAGAAATTCTCCAGCATTTGCCATAATATTGGAAAAACTACTTAACTACTGCATGCCTCTTTCGAAGGGGCAGAAAGAGAATGATAACAGGTAATACATATTGTATTTCATAGTTTAATATGCAATTCATGGGGTTATAGTGAGCATTAAACACACTACTTCATAAAAAATCCTTGTCATATCAAGATTTTTTGTTATTAGTTTTATTGTTACTTATTAGAATTTATTTTTCAGCAATACTTTGTCATATGTATAAGAATTGTATTTCTAAGACTATTTAACTACATCAATATTGTTATAATAAAAAATTGGAGATAAATGTTCATTGATAAGGGATTAGTTAAATTAATCTTCCTATATCTGTGGGAGACAATATAGCAAAAAGATGGATGTGGGCTCTGGAGAAGGTATCGCCTGGTTCCAATCATGCCATGGTCCTCACAGGCGGAGTGCCTCGGTCCATTCCTTAACCTCGCTGTGCCTTTGTTTTTTCATTATCAAAATAATGGTGATAATACCCACTTTGTAAGAGGTATAGTGAGGAATGAGACATCACATGGAAATTGCATAGAACGGAACAGAGCATAGTGCACATCCCATAAATTGCGGTATTACACAGATTAGTACTTAGCCCTCATGAGATTAGGGGCCGATTGGCATGCCACAGAGGAATACTTATTAGAAAAGGTTGTGTTTTTCTCCCTGTAGGTTTTCTACAAAGGATCTGCTTACATACCCTTAGACCTGAGTGTAAATCTTCGAAAATAACTGTTGATTTCTACTTGATCCTCTAATCACAGGAACAATAGTTAAGGATATTTCAAATTTTTAATTCAACTTTCTTAATTTTTATTCCAAATGAAAATTTTAGTACATAAAGTTAAGCAATTCAAGAGCAAAAAGGAAAAATAGAAGTTTAAAGAAGTATTTTTCAGTGTTCAAGTAAGTAATTTATTTGAATTTGTGAGTCTAGGAAATGTATGTTATTTATTTATGTACTCAGGGATAACAAAACTTGTGCTCTATTGAAAATAATATTGTGATAATACCATAGGATTGCCATTTTATAATATTACATTGCATTGAAATGACTTAAAAGAAAGGAACAAAAATAGAGTTGTTATGCTCAGAATTTTACTTTTCTGTGCCACTACATTTCTTTAGGAGCAAAAAGAACTCCTTCATATATAGGCTAATCACAAGATATTCACGTAATTTTAGGAGATACGCATACAACTGTATCAGCTTATATAAGAAGTTGGTTTGGTTTTCATTTTCTGTAGAAAAACCAAATCAGAGCAGATGTGAACGCAGAGAAATGAAAACACTGGCTGCTTCTCAGCAAAGGCGCTGGTCTGTCTTTCATACTAACTTACGTACGATATAACAAGTAGCCACTAAATGTGGTAGCTGGGGGAAACTTGGCGGGAATTGTCCCTTTGACAAGTCGCAACCAGACTTCCTGCCCATAATTTAATTCTAATAAGGCATCTCCGGTCACAACCCTGTCACAGTGTACTTCACTGTTAATACTCTCAGATTCAAAGGCAAGCTTGTCTTTTCCATCAACCACTAAAAATCCAGAGATATGAGCACTAAAGGACTCAATGGTATACTTGAAAACATACACTCCAAGATACGGAACTCTGAATTTTCCCGTTCTTGGGGTATATGATGCTCCATAATTGATATCCAAATTATTAAACCGGATAGGACCAGGCGCAGTCATTCCATATGTATGAGATGTAAAAAATGCCACCATTGGCGCATATCGGTAAGATCCTTTGGAAAAATCTGTTGGAGGAGAAAAAAATGGCAAGAGTTAATTTTCATGTTTGTATTTTGTCTTTCTTCATATCTTTCGCATTTTATCTCCATTACAAAAAAGGCTTAGCAGGAGCAGGCTCTATCAAATTTAACTAGGGTATATGTGAGTGGCTGCCTGCCCCTTTTCCTGGCAGAATTACCCTCTTTGAGCCTCAGTTTCTCCATTTAGATCAGGATAGAATGAAAATAAAATTTGCTACATCCCTCACAGAAATGTCTCCAAGATTAATTTGCATGTTATTTTGATCTCCCAAGAGATTAGAGAATTCTAAGCACTCTGTGATTATTATATGCCAGAATGTTCTAAAGCCCCTTGCAGGAATTGAAGCTGACATGATGTGGAAACAATTTTTCCAACACCTTGTCAAGCAGATTCTAGAGGCTAAAATGTAAACCAAATAAAGTCATAGTCATTGTAGAAAAGTAGACAAAAGCAATTTTCTGTGCAATTAATGCCAAGCGTACTCACAAAGGCTGAGATTTAAAAATAGACTAAAGAATTTACTCTTCTTTATGCAGGATATTAAGAAAAGCCCGATGTAAAATATAAATTTTGCTTTCATTAAAGAGAACATGTTTAAAATGCTATATGTGCTTTCTTGTATGGAAGAAAGAAATGGTGCATTCTTGAGGTAAATTTCAAACAACCAATTTTTATGAATTTAAGTGAACAAAAAGGTCATCTTATTTTACTTAAACCACATACATCTGAACACATTCTAAGAGTTCTCACATGGTCCAAGTAGCGCTATTAGCTTACTCTTCATGGAAAACATGTGGCTAAGCATGGATTAATAAAGCCTTATCTAAATGGCCATATCTGACATGAATCAAAGGTGTATTTAGTGAACAGCTTGTTTGAGGAAAAAGAGTTCATACCAGTCACCTATATACACCTGTATTTTTTTAAAAGGTGAACCAGAGAAAACAAGTAAGGGGGTTAAAATTTCCCATGAACTGCCTCTAGTGTCCCAATATTGAAAATTTCAACAAGTGTATGTAAATAAGGTTTGTCTGACAAAAAGACATTTCCACTCGTAAATCAGGTATGTTATTTACTAAGTTTCAGAAGTAAAAAGAATTACAGTGGAGCCTCCATAGTTGATCACCTCCCTACATCAGCCACCTCCTTAATTGTTCTAATTTTCATAGGCCAGACACACACCAGATGAACATTATCAGTACAGCAGGCCTAGTTCTGTATGCTGACCACCTCCATATGTTGAGCAGTTTGTGAGAGTCCCCTGGGTGGTCAGCTTACAGAAGTTCTACTGTAATCCTCATGTGGATCCAAATTAAGCTTGTTAATGAATCATTTGTATATATTTTCAAAAAGGTTTGTACATGACATGGAACAGACTCACGGACGCGTATACTTTTTTACCTGGAGCTAAAGCATTTTCTTCCACCAGCTTGATAGTGCAGTTGTCACCCGTAAAAGGATGCCGGCAGGCACAGGTAAAGCTAGCTCTTCCATTTATACACGTGCCCCCGTTCTGGCATGGGAACCTACTACAGCCTGAATACTCCTCTGTTACTGAAAAAGAATCAAGATAAAAGAGAATGAAGTGACCTATTTTCCTGTTGGTCTCAAATCAGAATTTGCAGCAGAATAAGAAAAACACTGAATTTAAAATAAGGAAGATGGGTCCCTAGGTCCACGTGTTAACGTGCTCCTATATAGGATTCGTGTAAATTCCTCAGCTCTGATCTCCCCTTCCCCTTCTGTGAAGGGGTATGAATTCATTATATTTATTTCTCCGAACTGTTAAGATTTTGATCAACTGTAGAACACAATAGAATTATCGAGACACAGAACTATGTAGATTTGGAACTGGTACATGATAAAACTAATGTTTCAAATCACTGGAGAAGAAAAATATCTATTCAACACATAGGGCTAAATAATCGCATGTCTATAAAAACATAAATTCTGTGTGCACAAAAGTACTACACTTGAACAAAACCACATGATTAGATTGCAATCAAATAAAGTAGAATATCTGTGCAGAGCTTTAACATTTTTGAAAAACCCTGTAAAGCAAAACAAAAACAAGAAGACATAAGAGAAAAAAGCTCACTTGTGATCATATAAGAATTAAGTCGTTTGTAATGCCACCATTATGAAAGTTCAATGATAAGTGCCAAGAGAAAATATTTTAACAGACGTAACATTCTTATGAGGAGTATCCATAACATATAAAAAGCTCTGATACATCCAAAGGAGAAAAAACTTCCCTAATAAAACAAAAAATGGGCAAATGAGCTGAGCAGCAAAATCACTGAACAAGAATCACAAAAGCAGCTTGCTAACATTTAAAAACATGTGCAACTTCACTACTAATTAAGGAATGATAAACTTAACAATGATACTATTTTTATATCAGGTGGCAACATTTAAAAAGATAGAAAACAGTCATGGATGGCGACATGGGGAAAAACAGGCCTTATTTATTTGAAGCCAGACATTTCTCTTGGCCAAATGTGTACACTGCAAATATGCTTTTCCATAAACACCAAGATCACACTCGGAAGCTGGTTATGAAATTATTCGTATTAGTGAAAAACTAAAGACTCAAATGACCACTGATGCAGGACTTATTCCATAAATGGTAATATATTCCCTCTGAGGAATATTAGATAGCATTTAAAGAATGAGGTAGTCCCCCAACATATTTGCCTTACTGAAGACACTAAGTTACATTTTGGACAATGCATGGAGAATGATTTCATTTATTACATACACTATTATGTAAATACCGGGAAAAGACAGAACAAATTCAGTGCCTAACGCTACTTGCCACAGTTACCACTATTGTGCCACCTTGTGGCAATGGTGTAAGCATAATAGTTTACAATTCACTCATTTCAAATTGCATGATTGTTGATGATTTTTACATTGGGAGTGATTTCTTTTGTTTAATATTTTTCTCACAAAGTAAGCTCTATACATATTTCATACACATACTATTTGTATCTGTGTAATTGAAATTCTCATAAACTGTGACCAAATTGTATGCCTGTATCATGAGAATTTTGCCAAGAAAATATATTTATAAATAACTTATGTTAATTCTAAATTTATTTGCATCACTTTGACATATGCTTTGTGGTATTTTACAGACAATTTTCCTCGAAGGAAAGTATTAAAAATATTGCATGTATCTAATACATTTTAACAAAAATTTCAAACTGGCCCACAATTCTTTAACATCATTTCTCAGCCATATGAATAGATGATCAAACCCTTTCTTTTGCTGTTACCTCTCATTAGAGGTAGCCCACTACTTTCCAGCTTTAAAAATATCAATGTGTCTGTCCAAATATTGATAAACATACTCAATGGATCAGTGTCAAGTACAAAGCATATATTTGTAATAGACAACAAAAGATAGGTTGGTACTGATTTGGCAACTGAAGCTATTTGGACTTTGTTATACAACCAGTTACAAATCTACTTTTTTATGTCTTCTGACTCTTATTTTTCTACTTTATTATTAAAATATTTTCAAATGGTTTAGGCACCTTTATAAGGAATTGCTCAAACTAGTGCTCAATGGGCTGTTTGTTCTTGAACAATAAAAATAAAACTTCAATAAAGCATCATTTTCTTTTTGACATCTCCCCTCATCCCTACCAATATTGTTAATTACTTTAATTCTTTCAATCATTGCCTGGTGCTCTGTCCATAACTTCTCTCCCCTACTCTGGGCTTTAATAACCTCTTAAACCCTGTACAGTCCATTCATTTTCTTTGATGGTGACCAGTGAAATTAGTCACAAACTTCTGCCAACTAAACATTCTACTGTCTTGTGCAAGTAGCATAACTAGTCTTTCAAGATTTATTTTTCTGGTCTGAATACAACTGACATTCCTTTTCCATTGTCTTGGTATATTTTGTCTCTCTTTCCTAATATATGCTCTAGTTATACTTTTCTATTAATCCTACCTTCATATTTCATAACTGTTCAGGTCAAATTTGAACTGCTAAGAGACCTCCTTACATTTTCAAAGTATCTTGCTTTGAAAAAAATCTAGCATTTGTCACTTTTCAGTATAATTACTTGCTTAATGTATGAGCTCCAGGAGAAAAGGGGTTATGTAGAATTTACACTTTGTTCACTCAATTCTCAGTGTTCATTGAGAACTTACTCAGTAAGAGTTTTAGGTATTAATGAAGGAATACATATTGGTGACTTCTACTTTATTCTTATTTTTTTGTGTTATAAATGTTATATATCAAATTTCTTGTTATTTACTTTACTTTATATTTTTCCTGCTTACTTCTACTTTAGCATCAAGATCTTATTTTGTATTTCTTCATTTAGATAATAACCTTGTGAAAGGTAGATAACTCTGATCCCTGTATAGGAGCACAATGGAGTTACCAACAGAGGGAACCTGTGGTGTTATTTCTGGAGTTCCCCAGAGAGGGAACCTATGGTGTTATTTCTGGGCCAGATTAGTAATACATTCTACGAAGTTACTACATAACTCTGCTCCTAGGTAATAGGCCTACACAGTGTTAGCACTTTCCTTTATGTTTTATGGTGAATATAAAAGCTCTAAAATGTTTTCACCCTCATATTTATGGATGTATTTTTAACTTTCAGTGCCATTATACCTCCTGTTAATCAAAACTGCTACTACCAAATACAGTTTATCTTTCTATTGCTCTAGAAATACTTTAGAGGCTCCTTTCTGACAACTACTAGAAATGTAAATATTTATCTGCTTATAATAAATTTTCCAAATCATTGTTCTAATTATACACATTTTGCTCCTAGGTGTATAGAAGGAAACATTGTTTTCAACTATCCATACTACTTTTTCTCAAATTATTAGTTTTTGTTCTTTCTACATCACATCTGTTCTTGATATAGTTTTCTGAGATCTTTTTTCTCAACTCCTTGTATAGCACTTTAAAGCACAATTAATCATACCAGCAATCTTTACCAAATGTATTAGCCCTGTCTCAGAAGATTTACTTTAACCCTTGCCTGTAAATTATTATTCTGTTATCTTAAGCCATGACCTAGGAAATTAAATGTTTTTACTTGATATCATCAACTGATTTCTCCTTTTTCTTCAGAGTCATAGTCATCAATCAAAAGAAAAATTAAAAACACTGTCTGGGAAACACATTAAAATAAGCTCAACATCACTATTCATTAGGAAAATGTAAAATAAAGTCACTGTGAGATATGACTGCACACCTATTAAATAGTAAAATAAATTATATTCACAATGTCAAGGATTTGGAGTAATTAGAATTCTCATGAATTATTGATAGAAATTCCAAGTGGTTGCCAAGTGGTTGACCATTATTTATAAAGTTTAAAATACATTTATCTTATAACCAAACTATCCTACTCTTGTATATGTATTCAAGAGATACAAATATATATACATTCAAAAACACAAAGCCAAAAAGAACCAAGATCCTCAACTAGGAAATAAATAAATAAAACAAACTAGTACAGGCACATACTGGACAACTACTCAGTAATAAAAAGAGCACATGCAACAGCACGGATAAATCTCAAATATATTATACTAAGTGAAAGAGGCCAGACTCAAAACCTGAACCTATTTTATTTTATTTTTATTTATCTATTAGCAATTCTGGAAAAGATAAATTATGGGAAGAAAACAGATCACTGGTTGTCAGTGCCTGGGCACCAACATGCCTCACCCTACCACAACCAGAATGTGAACCCAGGGGTCCAGAAGACAGTCCAGTGGGCTGGTTTCAGTCATTGGGGTATCTGTGAATGAGGCTGGCAATCCAGACCAGACCAGCTTTGACCCCCTCCACAACTGAGCAGGGAACTCAGAGCACCAGGCATTCCACAGACCAGCCCATTAAGATCATCTCCTGGTAAAGGAAGATCAAAGGCAGCACCCATATGCTTCTGTTGTGGCTGGCTCTTACTCATCAGTGCCTTCTACCGGCCTGGAGGTTGAACTGCACAATTCAAAAAAAACCTGCTAACAGAAGAATATAGCATTGGGGAATGAATGACACTGGGGTTCCCAACCTCTGTAAGTCCAGTCCTGTGGAAGGCAGTGAGACAGCTTATATACCTAGCACATCACTACTGCAACCAGCATTGAGAAAGCCACCACACTGGGTCTTTCTATATTCTAGGAACACATAGAGAGCTTTGGCCCCCAGAATCAAAGCCAAGTGATCATACACAACATACATTACAGTCGCTTCCTCAAGGAGGGAGAACAATCACTATCCAAGTGGGAGTAACTTCAAAAATAAGAATTGACACCTTCTTCAAATGAGAAAAAACAATGTAACAGTTCTGGTAGTATAAAACATACAGGGTGTTAAATCATCCCCAAAGGATTTATCAACTCTCATCAATGGATCTTAACTAATGTAAAAATTATGAAATTCCAGACAACAGTGAAAATCAACACAAAGAACCAGAAACCAAAATCAGGATATAAGCAAAAAAATTACTAAAGAGATATTTAAAAAAACAAGCAAACAGAACTTCTGGAAATGAAAAATTCATTGAATGAATTACAAAATGAAGTTTAAAGTGTTAACACTAGACTAAGCCAAACAGAAGAAAGAATTTCAGAGCCTGAAGACAGGTCTTTTGAATTAACCCAGTCAGATAAAAATAAAGAAAAAAGTAAGTTTGAAAAATGGACAAGGCCTTCCAGAAATATGAGATTTGTGAATTTTTTAAACCTATGAGTCATGGGTATTCACCAGGGAGAAGGAGAAAAATAAACAGTTTGGAAAACTTATTTGAGCCAATACTTAAGGAGGACTTTCCTAGTCTGGGTAGAGATTTAGACATCCAGATAAAAGAAGTACAGAGAATCCCCGGAAGATACATTACAAGATGAATTCATTGCAGGGCATGGTGGCTCATGTCTCCATTCTGAGAGGCCAAAGCAGGTAGAGTGCTTGAGCTCAAGAATTCAAGACCAGCCTGAGCAACAGTGAGACCCCATCTCTACTAAAAATAGAAAAACTAGCTGGGTCTTGTGGCTGGTGCCTGTAGTCTCAGCTACTCAGTGGATTGAGGCAAGAGGATCCTTTGAGCCCATGTTTTAAGGTTGCTGTGAGGAATGACACCATGGCATTCTAGCCTGGAGCAACAGATTGAAACTTTGTTAAAAAAAAAAAAAAGAACTTCATTAAGGAAATAAAATTATCAGACTATCTAAATTCAATGTGAAAGAAAAAATCCTAAGAATACCAAGAAAGAAGCAACTGATTACCTATAAAGGAAATCCCATCAGACTAAGAGCAGACTTTCCAGCAGAAACCATATAAGCCAGAAGTGATTGGGGTCTGATTTTCAGTCTTCTTAAACAAACAAACAAACATAAAACCTGTCAATCAAAAAAGTTTATATCTTGCTTAACTAAGCTTCATAAAAAGAAATAAAGTGTTTCCCAGACAAGCAAAGACTAAAGAAATTCATCACTACTAGACAAGCCTTACAAGAAATCCTTTAGATTCCGAAATATGGAAATAAAAGTTTGAAATTTGCCATCATAAAAGACACAAAAGTATAAAACTACCAAGTCTTACAAAGCAAGTACACAATTGAGACTACAAAGCAACTAGGTAACAATTATTAACATTATGGTAGAAATAAATCCTCACATATCAGTATTGACCTTGAACATAAATGATCTAAATGCCCCATGTAAAAGATATAGATTGGTGGAACAGACAAAAAATAGAATTAACTATATGCTGGTTATAAGAAACTTACCTAACTGGTAGTGATATACACATATACTCATGGTAAAGGGGTAGAAAAAGATATTTCTCACAAATGAAAACCAAAACTAAGCAAAGGTAGCTATACTTACACCAGATAAAATATAATTTAAATCAGCAATAGTAAAAAAAGACCAAGAAGGTTATTATGTAATATAGTTATAAAGGAATAAATTTAACAAGAAGATATAACAGTCCTAAATATATATGCACCCCAAACTGAAGTGCACAAATTCATAAAGCAAATGTTATTACACCCAAGAGAAAAAAAACAGAGAGAAATATAAAAATAGTAGGGGATTTCAACACTCCACTGACAGTAGGAGATGGATCATAAATGTACAAAGTCAGCAAAGAAACAATGAACTGAAGTCAAACTCTAGACAAAATGAACCTAACAGCTATTTCCAGAACATTTGAATCTATACTATTCTCATTAGTTCATGAAACATTCTGCAAAATAGACCATCTGCTAGTTGATAAAACATGTCTCAATTAAATTAATAAAAAATAAAAATCATAACAAGTATCTTCTCAGATCACAGTGAAATAAAATTGGAAATAAATTTGAAGAAGAACTCTCAAAATTACACAAATACATGGAAATTAATCTGCTATATTGGTTTTGGGTCAATGATGGAATCAAGATGGAAATTTAAAAATGTCTTACAACTAATGAAAATAAATATACACCATATTAAAACCTCCAGGATGCAGTAAAAATAGTGCCAAGAGGGAAGCTGATAGTGTTAAATGCCTATATCCAAAAGATAGACAGATCACATTGTCCCATCTCAAGGAACTGGGGGAAAAACAAGGAACAAATCAAACCCAAAGCTAGCAGAAGAAAAGAACTGGTTCTAATTCTATTGAAACTGTTCCAAGAAATCAAGGAGGAGGGAATCCTTCCTAACTCATTCTACAAAGCTAGTTTCACCCTGCTACCAAAGCCAGGCACAAATACCTCAAAGGGAAACTAAAAGCTAATGTCCCTAATGAACATTGATGCAAGAATCCTCAAGAAAATAATTAGCAAAGTGTATCCAACATCTTATTGAAAAGATAATACACATGATCAAGTGGATTTTATTTCAGTGATCCAAGGATACGACATATGCAAATCGACAAATGTAGTTCACCATATAAACAACAAAAACCATATGACCATCTCAGTAAATGCAGAAAAAACAATTTGATAAATACCAGCACTGCTTTATGATGAAAATTCTCAACAAACTATTCTAGAGGGAATATAGAACAAACCCACAGCTAACATCATACTAAACAAGGAAAAGTTAAATGCACTCCTTGTAAGAATGGGAAAAGACAAGAATACCCACTCTCACCACTCCTATTCAACATAGTGCTGAAAGTCCTAGGGCAATTAGACAAGAAAACCAATAAAAAGCATCCAAATTGGAAAAGAGGAAATCAAATTACCTTTGTTTGCTAATGATATGATCCTATAGCTAGAAAACAATAAACACTCTCCAAAGACTCCTAGATTTGATAAATAAATTCAGAAAATCATCAGGTTACAAAATCAATGTATAAAAATCAGGAACATTTCCAAACACCAATAATAATCAAGAGAAAAACCAAATCACTAACTCAATTCCATTTACAATAACAATGAGAAAAAAATTAAACTTAGGAATACATTGAATTGAGGAGATAAAATGGCTAACAAACATTTGAAAAAATGCTCATCGTCCCTGATCGTCAAAAGAAATGCAAATCACAACCAACTAAGATATCACTTAACCCTGGTGAGAATGGCCCACATCACAAAGTCTGAAATCTGTAGATGCCGTGTGGATATGGATAGAAGGGAGCACTTTTACACTGCTGGTGGGACTGCAAACTAAGACAACCATTTTGGAAGGAAGTATGGAGAACCCTCAAAGAACTCAAATTAGACCTTCCATTTGATCCTGCAATCCCACTACTGGGCATCTACCCAGAAGAAAAAACATCATTTTATCATAAGGACATTTACACTACACTGTTTATCACAGCTAAATCTACATTTGCCAAAATGTGGAAACGATCTAAATGCCCACCAATCCAGGAAGGGATTAATGAGCTGTGGTATATGAATATCATGGAATACTATTCAGCCATTAAAAAATATGGAGACTTTACAACTTTTGTATTAACCTGGATTGAGTTGGAAAACATTCTTCTTAGTAAAGTATCACAAGAATGGAGCAGCAAGAATCCAATGTACTCAATTCTAATATGAAGCCAGTGGACGATCTAATACATAACCTCATAAGAGAAAAATGGAAATCAATTCAAAGTGGTGGGCAGGGCAGTGAGGGAGCAGGGAGCAGGAAGGAGGGAGGAGGTTGGGGGGTCACAGTGTACGGCACATCTGTGGGGTCGGGACACACTCATAAGAGGGACTTTACCTAACAAGTGCAGTCAGTGTAACCGAATTCTTTGCACCCTCAATGAATCCCAAACAATAAAAAACAAAATTATCTTGCACCTTTCATTGTTTATTTAACCTATAAAAGTATTTTACAATGATCTTTTTGACATACATTTGCAGTTTGACATTTCCAAACAAATTTCTTAGTTTATAATAAATGATTAAATAAATGCACACATGACTTTGTACAAACTATAATTTCTTAGTTAACTACAAAGTCACTGAGGGGTAGTCTGGAAAGTACATTTGCAAGTAGTACTGATATCTCTTCATTATTATTTGGATAATTATTTGAGATATTGAGTGTTTTTTATAAATTCTGATTTACTTTGGTAGGTCTGGAAAACACAGTTGTGTCCTAAGGTCCATGTATGATGTGTTCAGCTTCCTGCCTCTTTGTTTTTTTGTCAGTGGACCCTAGTGACCTCTCTCTCTCTCTCTCTCTCTCTCTCTCTCTCTCCTTTCTCCCTCCTCTGACTCTGCTCCTATTTCTGGGCCTCTTGTCGGCTGCCTATTCCCCTGGCTTTTCTCACCCACCCTCAGTCTCAAAAACACCATCTTTACAATGATGCCTCTCAAATATAAATCTCCATGCTAGTTTCAAATTTTAACACTCGCATAAGATTATAAAGCTTAAAAAGAAATTCTTAAAGGAGAAGTCGATTACTGATCAAACATGGTTTACTTTTTTGTAAAAAGCAGATATGTATTTTGGTACCTTTATCATTCTGGCACAACAGCATGC
Organism: Perodicticus potto; assembly: GCA_963574655.1. Classification (NCBI taxonomy): domain Eukaryota; kingdom Metazoa; phylum Chordata; class Mammalia; order Primates; family Lorisidae; genus Perodicticus; species Perodicticus potto. The sequence goes on along the minus strand of CAUYRH010131396.1, from coordinate 55,857 downwards.
AATAACTTTCTTTCATTGATTCTTTAGTTTTCCAAAGACTGAGTAACAATTTTATTGATGATTTGTTGTTAGGATAAAGAGCCTTGAGTTTAGATTTATTAATAATGATATAAATAAAATATCATAAGATATTTTCCCCTAAAGTGATGACATTCAACAAAACCAACTTGGCAAACATCCAATTGTTTATTTGATAAAGTATTCATTATTTCCTTTTGGAGCCAAGTTTAAGCTGTGTATAATAGGATTGGCAATTGAAAATTTAACAGTATGTTTTTCAAACTCCATATGCAGGTAGCACATGGAACAGCTATTATTTTATGCTCCAATTTTAGTCAGGATGAAAGGTATTATGTTCACTTAGATTATTATACAACAAATTCACAATGTGTGATTTAATAATTCCAGCACTTTGCTTTTCAGGTTTGATAAACAATATGACACAAATTATTGAGTGTGACTTTGAATTAATGATGTAATTAATGACCAGCACAAAGCCACATATTCATTGTATTTAATGTACAGACCAGTTAATGACCAAATTTTGTTTCAAATCTTAGGTGTCAAAGATACAGTCCACTGTTGGGAAATAGCACCTGTGATTCTTGCTTGACAAAGAACCCCAGAATATTCAGTAACTATGTAAATGTAACCTGTATTCTGTCCCATGGCATTTTTTAACATCATAACAACTGTTAGAATTTTGGTTCAGAAAACATGATCATTAAATGCCTGGGTTTTCTGACTATTCACCTGTTAACCAGGATGTCCTGGTTACTTTCTTATAAAAGAAGGCGCAGAAAAGGGTTGTCACTTTTGTCAGCATCATCTTTTCAGCTGTCACCATCCTTCCACATAAAGGGGAATCATATGGAAATCTGGGGGAGTCTTTTCTTGTCTCAGAGAGCCATGAGCAAAAAGTAGCTCATTTAATATTCTCTTCAACACTGGTATGTTTCATTGACACAAATTGGAGAGGCCATCCCCAGTAGACAGGCCTGCTAGCCAACTCTGACACTCAGAACATCTTTAAAGTCTTGTGAGAGTGAACCAGCAGGCCTGAGACTGCTATCTTTAGAAAGGCTTGCTTGGAAGGTTATGCCCCTGACTGACATCTGGGAACTTGACTTCTCTCCCTTTCCTAATTAGTAAGTATCACTCACCTTGACTCTGTGCAAACAATATAGTTTATGCTGAACATCTGGTTTCCTTCTGTGAGTCTGGCGTTCTCATACTGGCAGGGTAGCAGGTGCCTATGTGACCAGCCCCAGTAAAACCCTTGGGTGCCAAGTATCCGATGGGCCTCTCTGGGCAGAATTACTGCACAAGGCACTACATTTTTTTGTGCGTGTGTGGCTAGCAAAAGGCACTCAGAAATGATCTCCTTCATGGGAAAAAGGCAGCATTAAGATCTTGTGTGTAGATTTCTTCAGACTCTGCCTGTATCTTTTCCCCAGGCTATCTGTACTGTGTATCTTTTTACCATAATAAAACTTAGGTGTGAAGCAATTGCATTCCAAGTCCTATGACTGCTTTCATCACCAAATGTTTGCTTGTTTGGGGGAAGCTTCTAACATTGATCATAAATTCTACGCTGAAGCAGATAGCCTTCAAAATTCAATTGGGTTCTATTCATCATTTTGTACAGAGGACAACTTGTTAGTTATGTTGACTTTATTTGAAAATGTTATTTTTTATAATATGGAAAAATCACATATATAATAGACAATATCTTAGAGAAAACCATGTTCTTAATGGCTTTGCAAATATTTTCAGTGCTTATCAATGCCTATGTTTTCATACAGTTAAATATTTATACTTTGTACCTATTTTTGATTTATCATTATGATAAGCATAAATGAAGTTATAAGCATCTGCTGAGTTTAAAACAAGGCAAATTATACAAGTAAAGATAAGGGACAATGGAATGCCAGTTTATAAATTATGTTGATCCATGGAAATAATTATAAATCAAATACTAAGTGAAAATATTAAGACAATAAAAATATAAATATCAAATATAGCTAAGGAAATTGTATCATACGGTCATAACTACCTATAGTAATATACTGTGTGCAGATTATTTCTTTGATCTTCAAAATAAACTTATAAGGTGCGTATGTTATTCTGATTTTATAAATGAGGAAAGAAATGTTTTGAAAAATAAATGCCTCACTGCAAGTAAATATATTGGCTTATGATTCCAAATTTGGTGCTCATCAGTCATCACAACTGCCTCTAAGAAAAGCCATAAAATTTAGAAATAACTTAAATGAGCTATAAAACAGTTACGTATTCACGAGGTCCTGATTTTCTCCTTGAAGTTGCTTATGTTCACAACTGCGATAATTTTTAAGTGTTTGGTGCACTACCAAATGTTTAATAGAATGTAATCTTTCCTAGGAATATATAATTAATTATGAGTATAAGAGGAGTATTAAGGAAAGCTAAATTGATGAAGATTAGGGAAATGGCTGAAATAAAGTCACTGGTTTCCGGAGCAGGAGGCGCGCATGCTCAGTAGCGGGGCTGCCGACATTCTGTTGAGGCAGGAGTCAGCTGCTCGTGCAAGGGCAGGCGGCCAAGCTCTCCCTGCAGGGAGAAGTCTGCCAATTGCTGGACAAACAGATCTTCAAAGATGAAATAAAAACCTCTTGGTGTCTATTAGAATATTGTTTAGAGACAAATCAAATATTTGGCAATTGAACCAGAATAGCTTATCAGCAGTGGTCTACTAGGAATCAGAATTAGCATAATTAAATGGCCCCACACGAAATGACAAGGTGAATGCTCTAAAGTTTGCCATCCTTCTACTTTAGTCAAAGGAAGCGATGCCGACTTTCCAGAACTACCCACTGACCACACCACAGGAACGCCAACCGGAAAAGTAGCACCTGAGCTCCTCATAGTGCAGAAACCAGTTGTCAGTACTTGGATCTGCAAGAAAGGAAACTTCTAGGAATATCAACTCTGGCCATATGGAATATTCAGATGTGGCCAGACTCTGAGGAACATGCGACACATGGGGCAGTAACAGGAAGAAGAGAAAGGCATGAGAACATTTTCGACAATCTCTTTGAGGATTGTGGTTGAGAACAGAACCTGGAGGCCAGTCAACCAGGAGCCAGGCTCCATCACTTAACTAATGATCTTAGGAGGGTCCTTTAACTAACGTCTCTGAGGATTATTTCACTCATCTTCAAAACAAGAATATTAATACCTTGTAGCTGTTGTTAAATGAAGTAATGCATAGTGTATAATTTGTATAGTATCTGGGACATAAGAAATGTTAATAACTAGCCTCTAACATCAGATTATTATGATATTAATATTATCAGGCTTCAAAGTTATTGGTTGTTATAATTAAGATTATAATTTAAAATAATGTTTATATCATTTTTCTTTGTACAAACTACACTTATTTTGAAATGAGAGTAGCTACAATCTGAATAACAAGACTGTGAGATTCACAGATGATGACAAATTATTACCTGGTTTAGTTGTGAAAGAGAGCAATGTGGTTTTATGATATTTATCACATATTATCAAAAGAAACAGCTAAACTTAAGCAAGGTATCAGTGTGTCCCATCCCTGGTATAAAACAGGGTACCAAAAGAAATAGTTTACTCTGCAACTGTGTTATTCTCAGCTTAAGTTCACCTTGCAGAGACCTTACCTGTTCAGTTACCCAATGAATGCCATTTAAAAGGGCCCCCACACATTATGTTGCTGGGATGTGCATAGAATGATATCTGTCTGGTACACAGAATTAGGTCAATATATATTTAATGTCTAGACATTGTTATCAGTATCTTTACAGAACATAATAAATAACTTTTAAATAATTATTAATTTCGGCAGATAAGCATATAAAAATTCTACTCACCATAAATAAATATCAAGCAATGTTATCAAGGCATCATTGTAAAAAAGAGAGTCATAATTGAGACCTTTCCTATTCTTAGCCCATTAAATACAATATTGAGTCAATCACAAGAAGTATCTAAATAAAAATTTTATAAGGTCCTAATAAACATTCTTTATCCTCTCAAAGCTTATAAGTTCTTAGGTGCTATGAATTTCTTTTTATCTTGGTTAGTGTTGAAGCTATTTAAACTTTATGCTCCCCTGAATTGATACATATATTATAAATATTTTTTGGTTCAGAAAGAAAACTGACAATGCATTAGGTGTATACACACACAATGAGAGCTTAAATGAATCTCATGTTGAAGTTCATGTTAAACTTTACATAAAGATCAAGAATTGAAATAGTACGGAAAAAGAACAACACATTATTTTTCTTCGAATTGGCATAAGAACATCTTGCATTGAGATCCTACCTTTCTCTGGGAAATATATAAGTGCAAATAGTTTGTTTTGTGTTCCCACACAGGCAAAATCGGTCATCCTAGGTCAGACCATTTGGAGGAGTCATAAATAAACAGACTCACGTAAATAATGGAGGGAATTCAACTCTATTTTTCTGTGATTTTTAATATTATTAAAACACTTAAGAGATGAAATATGAGGAATCATATTATGTTAGGATAATGATCATTGTCTTGTAATTAAAAAGTAATAAGATAACAACATTTATAAAAAGAGGCATATAATTTAACAGGGACCCATGGGAGAAAAAGAAAGTAATTTGTTTTAGTAAGAATCAGTAGCTATTCTCCATTGTGAAAAGATGTTTGCATATAAATCATATGCCGGACACATTCATAAAACCTTTCTCTCATACAGGGACACCTCTAAGCAGGGTATGTATATTCAGTACACTGAATTTATCTTTCCTCCCAAATGTGTGCTCCTCCTCTACATCTGGCAATGGTGCCGTTATACTTATTCCTCGCATTGAAAACCTCAGAGTGCGAGGTCATGTAGAATACAAACGACCCTGAATAGATACATACACATTCATACAAATTCTAGCTCTCTCTTCCCCAGGGCCACACATTCAGGCTGTGAACAGCTCACATGGTTTTACAATGATGCAGATGGTATCATATTTCTACTAATGAGCTCAGCAAATTATCTACTACAATCTCATCGCTTAAAAGAAAGAAATGGAGACCCAAAGAGGTGAACTTTTACCTCAGGCTGCTAAACAGTACAAAAACTTACTAACACAACTAGGCGTGGTAACAAAACTTGACGTTCCTTAGATCATTGCTCTTTCCACAGCTCCTCTGTCTCTGTTGATTAACCTTCGCGTTTCTCCATCTCGCTGCCATTTCAACTCTCTCTTCCGAAGACCTTACTCTTAGTGCTTTCACCAACATCAATGTCCTAATTGGCATCCTAATATCATTTTCTGCAATCCTGCCACACACTACTGCCAGCTTCATGCTTCTGAGCCTAAGTTTTTACCACAACCAACCAACTGCTACAAATTTTCAGACATCCCATTCTTTAAAGATTGTTTCTAAGTGCCTTATTCACGACCTTCTGTGATCTACTCAAATCTAATTCCCGGACTTGCGTCATCAGACAGTCATTCAACAGATATCTACTGAGCTCTGAGTGCATACCAGAAGCTGTGCAAACATGCCAAAATCAATGTATCTAGTCTTATTTGTCAAGGATCTCACTGTCTAATAATTTTCTTTAGTAACTTATGCAAAACAATTGTTTCACAGGATTAAACTTGATTGTTTTATAGAGGTCTAGTCAGAAAACATTGAACGAACCCCATATAGCCAAATATTGATACCAGACACGCTTGTTTGGGGTCGATACCTGAATGACCAGAAGTTAAAATCAGATTCAAATGTTTCAGTGATATTTGCATTACTTGACTCCCTTCCCAAGTTCACAGATGCACCTCTTGTATTTCATGGTCTTTCTAAATCATACATATCTACTAAATACTGTTTAAGTATAGAGAGATTAAAAGTTATTTTTCAGTGACAGCTTACCAGGATATATAACGTTGTCTGTGTTCCTTTGAGTTCGGCCTATCAGAATGGTGGTAAGATTCACTGTTGGTTTCTTGAGTGCATTAGGTTTCTTTAGCAACGATTTTACTTGCTTTTGAGGCTTGACAACATTTGCCGGATTACCAGATAACGACCGGTCTATATACCAAGTTAAATTAGATAGGACAGCTTGAGTTTTTATTTCAATTATCGGTTCCACAAATTCTATCAGCCTGTTCTGAAGAAGCTGAATATCTGGCAAGGAACCCTTCACCCACTTAGGTATGGTAGCATTCAGTTCTGAAATACTCGTAGAAGCATTATGACAGGTTGTTAAAACTTCATAGAGAGTTTTGTTAAGTAAAGAGAAGTTAATAGAAAGATAGATGGATTTTGCTTCCAATGCCTTAAATCTGGAATTTAACACCTGCAGTTGAAGAGCCTGGTTTCTCTCATTTGTAGCAGCATTATCTTTTTTAAGTGAAATATAATAAGGTATGAGTGTCTGGGTCACTTTAGACTCAATGCCTTGCAACCGAGTTTCAAACTTTTTAGAAATCTCACTGGCTAGGAGTATTTTTTCTTCCAAACGACTCATATTTTGTTGGTATTTTCTCACTTGAGAAGTGGTTTCATTGAATGTTTGATAAATCTTTTGAAAGTTGGACTGACTCAGTTTCTCACCTTTAGGAATATCTGCCAGAGCCTTGGCAACTTGCAAAACAAAGTTATATCTCTGACTATCATTGACCAAAATCTGAATAGAATCATTTAAACGTTGGAATTGAGAAATAAATGTCAAAATAGTTTCCATTTCTGTGGTACACTTTTGATGGGCTTCGGAAGTATGCTTTATAGAATTCATAGTCTCTTTTAGCACATAGTTATCTTTAATGAAATCAATAGCATTATTTATAATTGTTATTGTCTTATTAAGGCCATCTTCCATTTCTAAGGCATTATCGTTGATACGTCTTTCTAAGACATCACCATGACTCTGAACCTCATTTCTAAGTAAGTTGTGTCTTTTTGTAAGTTCTTTAATAAGGAAATTTAGACTATTGACGGCAATTGTCAGAGTTTCCAACCTTTTCCTTGTAACTGCTTCTTCCTTTGATTGTCCGTGTGTTGTTATCTGTCTCAGGGCAGCTCCCTGCTCAAGCAAGGGCTGAAGAATCTCCATATCGTAAGTCAAATCATTCAGTTGCTCACTCATTTTATCCATCTTATTGTCCATTGGAAAGAGAATCTCAGCTAGTGTCTGATTTAACACATGCACATTCTCTTCTGTGTCCTTGAGTTGAAATTTAAAGTCATTTCTGCACTTAGATAGCATGGCTTCACATTCATCCCTGACAGATTCTTTCTCCATGTCCAAGGCAATGGTGAGATTGTTGATCTTGCTGTCTTGGATGTGCAAATCATCAATCATGTGCAGCAGCATCACACCCTGCTTCTTCATATTCTCCTGGAGAGTGGACAGGTATTCAGTCACGTTACTGGTAGCTGATTGGACGGCTGGAATGTTCCTTTGCCCTGTTATTTTTTCAGTTGATAAAAGCTGCTTGTGTACTTCCTTCATTTTAGAAAGAGTCCTATTGAAGGATTCGTAATACAGAAGGTTTCTTGTCTGTTCCTGTTGTAGAGAACTTTCTAAATGAGACTGCTTTTCCTCCAGTTCTCTCACGGGTTTCTCACACGCTGCAGTCATTTCTTGCCTTATATTCACGATGTGATTCCTTAGATCTACTATATCAGTCAAAGTGGGCCTCTTTTCTTGCATTAAGATGGACTTTTGCTGGACTGCTAGTGAAACCACGGATTCATTGACTGTTTGAATTATTTGCCTGGTGTTTTCAAGGTCCTGTGATAGACTTGACACGGTCTTGAAGAGCTGTGCTACCGTCTCTTGCATGCCATTTTGAAATATTTTAAATTGTTCTCTTACTATGTCCCTCACCAGCTCATTAACGCTTTTGGATTTTAGACCTACAGAAAGAAACAATTAACAATAATAAATGATACATGCTTTTAAAGAAGACTTTAGATATCCCTGAAAAGATAAAAAAGAAATTGATTCTAGACACTAAGAACATGAAATAATGAAATTACTAATTGAATATATTTACTTAGGAATCTTTTAAAAATTGCTATAATTTATGAATGGTGATTCATTCCTTGAATAAGAAGTCTGAGAGGAAAAGTCACTTGTGGACTATAGTAGAATATATTAGAATGATAAAAGTAAGGCTCTGTGGACATGAGATTTGAAGGAATTACAACTGACTTTAGAAATCTAAAGGTCTAATCTTAGTCTCATATGAAAATAAATGACCTTGGCCTTTGTGCCTCAGTAAATAATGTTAGCTCATAACTGTATTATTAGGTTTGTACTAATTACGTTTCAGAGCTTATGTTTTGAGCTTATAAAAGCTAATCAATTGCAAAAACAACCTTAATGAGATTCTTAAATGGGGAAAAATGAAGTAATATTCATAAGATTTAGACATAGTTTACAATAACAATAAAATAATAATGAGAAGTTTGAGGAGTACAAAACTAACTCAACTTCAAATGAAAATATAAATTCAAGGTACACCTGATTATGATGTTAATTTTTAGCAGAAAGAGACAAGGAAACTAGCTATTGATGATACACATAATTATACCTCCGATATTACAAAGCAAAGACTAATCTTAAGCCACGACTAGGGTAGGCTTAAAAATGTAGTATAAAAAGAAAAAAGGTACCAAATTATTCTGAACTACCGTATTTAGGATAGAAAATGAGTATTTAGAAATAATATGAAAGAAATCTGCTGCATAGAAAGGCAGAAAACAGGAAAAAAAACCATCTGCTTCTTAGATATCTGTTTTTATAGTACCTAGCTATGAAGCATACCTAACTGGAAGACATGTCTGTTCAAATTCAAAATAAAGACAACGACCACAATGTAACCTACAGGCAACATAATTAACGCAAAGCATTTTAAACAGGAACATCTGTACAGTAAGATATTGCCGAATGAGTTATGGCCACTAGCCTATCAGGAAAGATTATACAATAAAAATGAATATAGGCGCTACATGTCTCTACTGTGTAAGCAAGTCTTTAGAAGTATTGAACATGCATGAGGGGCTTACATAAAAATTATTGTGAAAGAGCAATTACAAAAAATAGTAGGATGTATTGCTTGAACATCTTGATTTTAATTCATCTGGCACAATCACAAAGCCACAAATGCGATGTTTTTGATGAATAAACATTTCCCTGGAAATCCTACACCCTAAAGAACAATGGTGCCAAATGAAGAAAAGGAAAAGAAATTTTATTTTATTTTTTCTAAATATGGTAGAAACTTAAACACATTTAAAAGTTAAAAAAAATATCAATTTGTATGTAAAAGGAAAAAATGCAAAGTATGGGATAGTAATTAATGGTACATAGCACCAACGTACTACGGAAAGGCGAAATTAACTGGAAAAGACTAAATGGCTATAATTAAGAGTAATAACATAGAAATTGCCTTAGCTTTTTCATTAAATAAATTCTGCTTGTAAAAACAGAATATGTCAGCTTCAGTAATAGTAAGAAGCTGCTCAGCAGAAAATGTATTTGCATTGCTGTTTCTATAGATCATTTAGTATTTTCTCTCCAGTTAAAACTGTCTTTAATTCTCATGACATCAAAAATTTGATTAAATACAGTAAAATATTTAGAGCTGTGTATAAGACCTTTGAATTATAACTTTATAATTTTGACATGAAGATGTTCTCCAAACTTAAAGAAGGTAAAATAAAACATAAGCTTCATTGACTTAATTAATTGTAGACAATGACAAGAGGTGTTTAACTTCAATAAACAAAAAAACTGCATGACCTGAAAGTCAGAATAAGCATGACAATCGGTTAAAACATGGTAGATACTGTATATTCAGTACAGAATCTCAGTCAACATAATTAGATAAAAGAAAAACAATGGATATGAAAAACATGAGGTACTTGAGCTGTTATGATTTAAAACCTTTAAGGAAAAAGAAATTACAGAAAGAGCTAAATCACAGCAGTTTCTGTGGATTATTAGTTTAGAAATATGTGTGGAGGCCACGTGTGGTGGCTCACGCCTATAATCCTAGTTCTCTGGGAGGCTGAGGAGGGTAGATTCCTTGAGCTCAGGAGTTCAAGACCAGCCTGAGCAAGCGTGAGACCCCATCTCTAAAAGTAGCCAGCGTGGTTGCAGGTGCCTACAGTCCCAGCCACTCAGGAGACTGAGGCAAGAGAATCACTTGCACCCAAGAGTTTGAGGTTGCTGTGAGCTATGAGGCACTCTATCAAGGGGATCAAAGTGAGTTTCTGTCTCAGAAAAAAAAAATTGTTTTGGGATAAGGAGTTACTCAAATAACATTTTATGGCTTGTTACTAAAGAAACATTTGAGGGAGAATATACTTTTTCAAAAATATGTCTAAGCGCTTTATGTTAACATGTGAGTGAGTATAGCTTATCAGCCCCACTTGGTTCTGTTGCTCACGTCTATCTGCTTCTACTTTCTTAAAAGAATGAGACTATATTGGAGGCTTAAGGAACGTATTTGCTGTCAGAGACCCTGGCATGCCCCTTCTCTGACTGTCAACATACGGCCTTGTCATAATATTCAGGTACCTCTTAAGGAGTTGAGAGATTTGCGTTTCCACAGTTTCTGTGGCTACGGGCAGATTAAGCGGCGTTTTACACCTCAGATATAAACTATGGAAGGAAGCCACGTCTCTGTGAGGCCGGCACAGAACCTCGGGTGGTTTAGTTTCTGTTTCCTATAAGAATATTCACCAACAACAAACCCTCTGGTTCTCATAATTAATGATTGTGCTCATTACGCAATTCATCCCTCCTGTCAAGGAGGGAATTTCATTATTGTTGCTGTTTCTGCAAATGTGTGTTTTCTCCTGCGTTAATGCCAGAATTTTTGTCAGGAGGTAAGTAGGTCACAAAACAGCAAATTATAGGCCTAATTCTCGCAGGTCAAATTTTGCTGAACAAATTTCATCCAGACAGTTATAGTCAACTAGGTGCTGTTGTTTTTATTGGACTTCTTCCGTTATTCACTTTAGAGAAAAAAAGTGTTTCTTACTAATATCTGAAACGGGTAAGTTTGGGCCTTTCCAAACATATAGGACAGGGTCTTTTATTCAGTGACTGAAAAGCAACTATTATTTACATGTGTCACAGTTTCTGTTGTGCTACATAGGTATCTGTGCTGGTAGATGATATGTCACATCTCCGGCTATTTATCTTTTTAATCTGAGAACCACAATAGAGAAACAAGGTTGTACAGTGGTGCTTTTTAAAGGAGTATACCAAAGTCAAAGGGGCCAGTCATCCTGAAACTCAGAAGCATACAATAGGCCCAAGGAATTGCGGGATGCCTAGAGAATCAAACCAGTTGCAGGGAACATGCAGCCCCTACCTAACCCCCTTTGTCTTTGCCTAGTTGACGCCTCCTGACTCTTCTTCACTCTTTGCTTAAGACTGATCCTCTTTCTAGAAGCCTTCCCTGGTCCTCTCAGACTGGATTCATTGCAGATCTCAAAGGATTGTTTGTCCCGGGCATGACACTATTACAGTGACTACTCATTTATATAAATCTCTGTGGCAGACAGAATAATGCACACCCTTTCCCCCACCTGCAATGTCCATGTTCTAATTCCCAGTATGTGTTCAACATGTTACCTTATGTGGCAAAAGGAACTTGGCAGATGTGATTACGGTGGGGAGATTTTTCTATATTATCCCAGTTTAATCGCATGTGTCCTTAGAAGTGGAGGGGAAATCAGAAGCAGAGGTCAGGGACATGTTGCTGGCTTTGGAGAGAGAGGAAGAAAGCCAGGAGCCAAGAATGGCAGTGGCCTCAAGAAGCTGGAAATGGGTCTCGATTTACAGATAGCAAGAAAAGAGCCACCTCAGATTTGCAACTGCAGAAAATGAATTCTGCCAACAACTCAACTTAGCAGGAAATGGATCATCCTGTAGAGCCTCCAGAAAAGAAACCAGCCTGCTTTTAAGCCTTTTGAAGGGCAAGGAAGTCAAGCAAAGCCTATTCACTTCTGTAAAGAAATTATGATCCTGGGCAGTGCCTTTGACTCAAAGGAGTAGGGTGCTGGCCCCATATAATGGAGGTGGCAGGTTCAAACCCGGCCCTAGCCAAAACAGCAAAAAAAAAAAAAAAAAGAAATTATGATTCTTTACTCATAATAATAACTAGAATATTCAGGGCATATTTTATTGATTTTATGCTATGAATTAGGATAATAAGGCCTTTCAGATTGATCCCCAATGTCTTCATTAACATACTGAGGCAATCTTTCATCCATCTCCTTGGTAACCCATCCCCTAAATTCATCTTTTTTTTTTTTTTTTTATAAAATTTACTTTATTTAATTTTTAAATGATTATGGGTCCAGAATAGGTATATGTAGATCTCTTTATAGGGTACATGAGGTGAATTCCATAGGGTAATACAATGTGAATTAGTCAAATCAGGGTAATTGGGATGTCCATCATCTTAGGCATTTATCGTTTCTTTGTGTTAGGAACATTCCATTTTCACTCTTTTAGGTATTTTAAGGCATACCCTCACTTACTCTTGATTGCACTCACTTTGTTGGGCTATCAAACATTGTCCATTCTATCTACCTAACTATATTTTTCCATGCATTTCCTGCATGCCCGCTTTCCCCTCCGTTGCCACTATACTTCCCAGCCTCTAGTAACCATTGTACTAATCTCTGTATCCGAGAGGTCAATGGTTTTTAATATTTAGCTCCCACACGCAAGTGCGAACATGGAGAGATTTATCTGGAGATTTGTCTGTCCATGGTTAGCTTATTTCACTTTACAGAATGCTCTCTAGTTCTCCCCATGTTGTTACAGTGGCAGGAATTCATTTGCTTTTGCAGCAACGTAATATGTCATTGTGTATATGTGCCACAACTTCTTTATCCATTGATCTGTTATGGACACTTAGGTTGATTCCACATCACGGCTACTGTGAGTTGTGTTACAATGAAATGGGATGCAGACTATCTTTTCAATACACCGTATTCTCCAGCAGTGGGGTTTCTTGGTCATATGGTAGTTCCCTTAACCTTATCTTTGTTCTGGAACTGGATTCCACAATGGAAGAAAATTAAATATGGCTCATTGTAATTATAAGTAAATACAAGTTGTGCTACAACAAGATACATAATGTCAATCAACCAGATGGAATCTTCAGCCAATGAATGGAGTATACGGTATACCATCTAATCTGAAGCAAAGATCCCCAAGATACCTGAGGAATGATAAATGAATCATTTGATTTTTTGTCTTCACTGCATGAACAATTTATTTTATTTTATTTTTACCTTTTAGAAAAGATTGAAATTCTCTGCCTTTATCTTCACTGATTTTCCCTTCTAGGGAGGTGTAAGTGTTCCTTATATCGTTCACAGCCAAGGAAATGTTATCAATCTTCTTCTGCAGAACGGTCAGTTTTGTCGCCTGGTAGTTCATCTGGTCAGTCATTTTTTGCATCACTGCTACATGTAGAAGGACAGAATATTGAAACCATTAAAAATATTTTTAAAACCGCTGAAATTTCATTAGTTTAAAGGTAATTCAAGTAAACTATGTTTGCAATGATATATTTGAACATAGACCACTTAGCAATGGTCTATTTTCACTTAGCAAATGACAACTGAATGTTAAGAGTTTTTTTTTTTTTGTCACTATCAAAGAGTTACTGTTATACTCTCAATAGATAAAGAAATAGAGGGTCAGAAAACCAGAATAACTTGCTTGAGGTTGCCCAACTAATGGCTCATCTTTGGCTCTCTATACCAACGTCTCGACATTAAAAATGTTCGGCTGTGCACACCCATGTATGAGTGTATGCACATATGTATTTAGTCATAACTATGTTCTGAGAATTTTATTGTTTACTGAGGTATTCTTTAATAAGAGATAAGGACTCAGAATGTAATTATAATCACTTTAGACAGCGATGGTGCTCTCTATCCCTTTACATATACATTTCAACAATTCATGAATTTTATGGTATTTTATAAATACATGGAATACCAGTCTCTTGAAAAAATTACAGTATGATTTCCAAGGCAATTCACCTGCCTCCTTAAAGAGACGCCTGTAAGTCACATTCCTCAGTCTGAGTGTCCTGTTTTATCTGACTGGGTCTAGGCCAAACATTGTGACTGGATGTTTGTAGCAGGAACCAACCTTAAATTCCCAAAAGCTAAAGTCTAATTGAAATGAAAAAGCATTTATGAGCACGAGAGAACACGTGACATATTTGAAACAATGCGAGGTTCTTGTTGGTTCTCAGTCATGATTCCTTTCCTCGGCCAGTGACCAACACCCTTCAATGAAAGAGCCTTCTCAGTCCCTTAAAAGGATGGAGTCTTTCCCTCCATGTCAAGACTTTTCTGTGATCATCCTGTTTGCAGGAAAATAGTTTTATATTCTTTTGGAAGCCTGTGATCTCCTAACAATCTACTATCACAGCATTTTTACTTCTCCTTCTGTGTTTGCAGACAGAGCTTCAATAATCACACACAGTCCTTTCCATCCAGGAACAGACTGCTCATCCACAATTTCTCCCACCATCCAGCACTAGTAGAAAATAATTGAGAGGTATGCTAATGTGACACTATCAAACGTTTGCCAGTGAAGAGATTTCTTGTTTGGAAATTGTAATAAATAGGGTTGACAATAATTGGGTTAGAGATGACAGTAATTATGATCTGTGACCTGGGTCACCCCCGCAGTCTTGTGGCTGCCGCTGCTCTGCTGACCCTCTGCCAATAGCTGCGTGACTTTCAGCCTGGTCGGTGTGTATCAGTTGCTGCTGTTCCTGGCCTAGATGGAAGGAGAAAGAGAAGGGAGAGAGTTAAGTGCTTGGACTGCCTTGTTTTTTCCAGTCCTGAGCAGTAACTGACACTCATTTCCCGGAGTACTGAAGCATGATGGTCTGGGAAGATTGCAGAGCAAGCTGCTCCGCCCCCAATCACAGGGCAATGTCGCTCCAGTTAGAGTGGGAAGGGCAGGACTCTAATTCTGCCTGCAAAGAATAAAATTATTCGGGTCTCCTTTAGGTGAAAATGGATGGCAGTTTAGGGGAGCTGTGTAAACTAGGGGATGTAAACCGCCTGCATAATTGAAAGGAAGTTAAAAATCTGCCAAGTTAAAAGGAACAGCGGCTTTGTAAATGGACTGCCACCAAGGCTGATTGTTTCACAAGGCAATTTCCAACTGTGGGTCTGCTTGGAAATCAGAGAGCGCTACACATTTCTTACTGAAAAAAACAGCCATTTAATTAATTGTGCCACTGAAATGAATTGTTCACAGGTTTTTAAAAAATACATAGTCTCTAAATGGACTAAAAAGTAAAGGTCAACTATAACAGGCATATTTCAAGGGGATTGACCTGGGAAGACTAAAATTTCAGACCTATAAGAATTCATGTAAAATAAATCTACTCTGTTAAAGAATGGCTTCCCATTTTCCATGAATCAAGTAATATGTTAAATGGCAAAATAGTTTTTCATGGGGGAAAATAATTTAAAGGGAAGTTTTTTTAAAATATTGAATACCTAGAATAATTTATGTCTATAATTTACAGACTTTTAATAAACAAATTTATCCATTGAAGCCTGCATTTCAGACATGAATAAACAAGTGTTTGGTGTCTGGCTCTGCTTCTTCCCATGTGAAATTATGAACCAATGAAACTGTATCTCTGGCACATGTAATTTATGGTCCCTGAAGCATACGTGGCTGTGACAATAACACTGAAGCTTCTCTAGTCCATAGAAAGTATAATATAGTCCAGCAAAGTCTGGGTTAATCTCTACTGTTAGACTGAATTTTATTCTATTTTTTAGGACATTGAAATTTAATAAATTAAATTTCTATTCATGGCCAAGATTTCTTTTTTTGATTCTGTTCCTTTTTCATTTCTTTTCCTCCACCATATTATAAAAAGTCCTGAGTAATTTTTTTATTTATGTTGTGGACAAAAACAATCAAAACTTGGGGAAAAGTATAACTGCTTGTGAACTAAAGAAAGTGGGGGAAAGATATAATCTTCTGCTAAATCCTAGAAATAACGTTCTTATAACTGGGCATGGTGGCATGTGCCTATGGTCTCGGGTATTGAGGCCTCATGTGAATGACTCTAAGAGTTCAAGGTCAGCCTGAGTAACAACTAAAAAAAAAAATTTTTTTTAAATTTAAAATTAAGACTCTTGCAGCCTAAATTCAAATTAATTCATACAAATACATTTATTAATTAATTGCATGAATTATTTTTATACTAGTTCTTTCTTAGACGCTATAATAAAGCATTTTTTACTGAAAGCTTAAATGTAAATCTGTCCAAATATAACTAGAGAATCTAGCCATGATTCTCAAACTGGGGTCCCTGAATCAGCAGGTAACAGTTTCACCTGGGAACTGTTGGTACTGTAACCTCTAGGGCCCCACCCCATATCTACTAACTTAAACACTTAAACTCTTAAGAAATTTAAGAAACGCTGGATCAGGGCAGCAACCTGTGGTTTAATAAGCCCACCATGTGATTCTAATGCACACTAATGAAGTTTGAAAACCACTGGAATAAAGTGTCAAGATAAATCTTCCTAGCAGAGAGAGGGAAGGAGTGAGGGGGGTGGGGTCTTGGTGTGTGCCACACCTTTTGGGGGCAAAACACGATTGTAAGAGGGACTTTACCTAACAAATACAATCAGTGTAACCTGGTTTCTTGTACCATCAATGAATCTCCAACAATTGAAAAAAAGAAGAAAACCAAGTTACACAAATTTGGATTAGTCTAAGAAATTGGCACTATTAGCATAAAAAAAAAGATAAATCTTCCTTAGCAATGTCCCGCCTGAATATTGTCTCTGTTTCTCTGAGCAGTGGCAGAATGCTCAGGATTGAAATTTATAAACATTGAAAGCAGTAAGAACAGGTGGTCTTTCCCCCCGTTACCTTTCCAAGCTAGATCCTAGGGGCAAAATGAGTGGGCACATTTCAAGAAGGCCCCTACCTGGGTAGTAGGGAATGCTTTGTTAGAAGGAAGTAAGGCATAATTAAAGTGAAAACGAAGATTACACTGTTCGGGGGTACACAAAGTTAATATTCAGGTTTCCTTATCAATTATGCACTTTTAATACATTATATTTTTTCACATCCCTTTAGAACTTCGGTCTCCGACCCCCAGGCCTCAGACCGGTAGGAACCAGGCACACAGCACCACTGCCTGGGCTCTATCTCCTGTTCACGTCCATCCCCCAATCCCACTCATGGAAAAATCGTCTTCCATAAAACCAGTCCCTGGTGCCAAAAAGATTGGGAACCCCTGCAGTTCAATACTGGTTTTTTCAGCATGGATAGGAATCCAAAGTTCCCATAAACTTTGAAACATTAAGTGTCCATGGTCTTTCCATTCCTCCAACCGAGACTCTGACTCAGTAGCTCTATCATAAGAATCAGGTACTTGTGTATTTTTTAAAAACTCTACAGGTGATTTTTGATGCACAGCCCTGGATAGAATTACTAACTCAGAACAAACTGCCAAATATTCTAATTTTAATAGGTAAATTCAATTGTTTTGAGGCAGAATAGACAGATTATTTTCATATTAAAATTGCAATCCAGAAATCACTGTTCACAGATTTTTAAACAGTATGCCTGTTGATAACACGGGCATATGTTCAAAACATGATTTGATAAAGTCAATCCAATGCTACCTCGAGTATCCATCACTGCAAAATGAAGTGGACCACAGGGAAGATCCAGCAAAGTGTGGAGGAGAGGAAGGTGCTTTCCACGGCTTCCACGTTCACTCACGAAGACAGTACTGTTCCCTGACACAACACAGATCCCTCAGGAAGGCCGCTGAGCATGGGAACAGTACTCTTCATTTCATGCTTCACAAAGTATTACATGTTGTGCAATGGAGAATAGAACCTTAGGTTTCACTCAGCACCAGTTAAGGACTGGGAAGCAAGGAGTCTCTAACCCAAACACACACACACACACACACACACACACACAGGAGACTGTGGAGGGGGGGCATTTTAACTCTCCTAGAACCCCAAGAGTGGGGCCGTTTGTCAAGTCACACTTGTCTCTTGTGCTATCCAGTTCAGCCAAGGCTCTGAGTGCTTAAGAAGTAAAAACAAAGCTTGGTGAGAGGTGAAGTGCCGAGAATAGAAAATAATCTCATGAAGAACATCAAAGCTTGATTTTCTACTGATTTTAGGGCGAAAAAAATTTCAGACATACAGGGTGGCCATAAAGTTCAGGTGCAAAGTAACAACTATTTAAATTATACACAAATGTTATGGCCACCCCTTTATGTTATTCATGTGATCTGGAAAAAGTGCTATTGCATTGTAAACAAGGGAATAGAAAGTGATATGCAGGAGAGGGTCAGCAGATTCAAAGAGAAGCTGTGAGTGGTAAGTGGGAGAGGAGAGCACAAAACAAGCCATTAGAAAGGGGCGGCGCCTGTGGCTCAACGAGTAGGGCCCCAGCCCCATGTACCGGGGGTGGAGGGTTCAAGCCCGGCCCTGGCTAAAACTGCACACGAAGAAAAAAAACTGTCAGAAGGAAAAAAAAAGAAAACAATTGAAAGAGATAAAAAATCATACAAGAGCATCGAGTGAAAGTTTAGTTTTCTTAAACATTGTAACCTTTGATGATTCACTCCTCATAATGTGAAAATATTATTATGTATGAAATGAGAAAAGTCAAACTTTCTTCATATATTTGTGGAACTCTAAAAAAGACTGATTTGAAAGAAAATATAATTGTATAATAGTTTGTTATTCACACCAAAAGCTAACGTAATTTCACATGTGTGCCCATACATACACATAACGCTTACCGTTTGCTCTTAGCCATAGTTATTGTTAATTGTTTATGGCAATGAGGCGAGAAAACTGTACTCCCCAATAAAAGAAACAACTGTTAAGCATCACACAAAGATCCCTGAGATCCAGTTGTCACGGGAATCTCTTTGCTCTGGAGGTCCCTGGATGGAGTCCCTGCCAAGGCTATTCAAAACTTGCAATGCCTGTTTCACAGATTCAGTAGGTTATGTTACCCTTCCCTAGCTCTGTTTGTGGACTGGAGTTCAATACTTGCATTCATCCCAGTTTACTGCATGGGCTTTGACCAGACACAGCTGAGAGATGATCGGATCTCTGACAATAGAGTCAGTTACTTTCCTTTGCTAAAGAGCCTCGCTGATGGATGCTCTTTAGTGACTATCATTTAGAAATCTTTGTCTCCCCAAATGCATTCTCTACCACAAGTACTGCCACAGATTCTAGATTTTCTAAGCAAACTGTCTTCTCCCTCGCTTAAACACAGACATTTGTCTGTCCTGTAGACAGAATCTAAGTCTCTTCTCCTTGGTCTCTTCTGCTGCAGAGACAGAAGGGCATTTAAGTCGCTAAATTTTTTTTAAATTATTTTTTATTTTTTATTTTATATTGAGTCATAGCTGTGTACAATAATTCAGTCATAGGGTACAGTGTGCGGGCTTCACATACAATCAGAGATATTTTTATCAACCTGATTGATATAAATTCATGATATTTTCTCATTTACTATGTGAAAACATTTTTGATCCGTATTTAGAAGTTTTCTCCTGACCCTTCACATATGCACCACAAGTGTGATCTCACCCTTTATCCTCTCTCCCCCCACCCTCTCCCTCCCCTTCCCTCCTTCTCCGCTTTCCCCATCTTATTGTGCAATAAACAGGTTGTAGCCTTCGCTTGAAAGATATAAATTTGCTTCATATTAGGGGTGTATACATTGGATACTTTTTCTTCCATTCTAGAGATACTTTATGGGGAGGCCGTCCTTAGAACTCTCCTCCCGGCCCAGCCCTCGGCCTCAGGAGCCCTTGCTGAGCACTTCCCCTGCCCGGGGGAGACAGGCCAGTCCTTCCCATTTCCATTGATTGATGCAGGTCCGAGGACTTTCCCTTTGCATTCCCCTTCATGCTGTGGGCTCCGTTCTGTCTCATTGGTTCTTGGAATTGAGTCTTCTCTTGAGTCTTTTCCTCGAACAGGGAGCGTGGGTGGCATACAAGAATTCAGGAGACACCTCTCTGATCTCTGTCATTTACCTTCCTGGGAGCTTGTCTGGGCACGGATTCTTGGGTCAAGGTCCTTGCTGGGGCGGAGGTCTGACTGCGCGCCCCAGGTACATGCTGTGGCCGTGAAGTGAGATCAGACGTAGGACATTTCTTCATAGAAGCTTTTGGAATCATCACCCTTGTCACGTTACTTTCTCTACCAGGGGCTGGGGATTGGCCTGGTGCTGGGAGCAACCTCAGTGAGCAAAGCCCCCAGTCGTCCCACAGGAGCAAGAAATATGTCTTTGCAGTGTTAAGATTCTGATTTGTAATTGTTTTTAAATTTTTGTTACTGTTACATAATCTCTTCCACCCTGATGGATCAAGAAACCAGTCAGTTGTGGGGAGGGAGCTCTCTTTCTCTGGGCATAATTGTTCTCCTGTCTGGCTTTGGGCCCCTGAAGTGCTGTAATTTTTGTTTGTCAGCTCTTGGGGTCTCAGGCCTGACTGCTGAATGCCCCTGGGTTAAGATGTGGAGGCGCAATTGAACCCAGGAGAAAGAAATTGATTAGGTGGGACTGTGGGAGGAGGGGGGAGGGAGCGAAAGGGGAGAGGCCGGGAGAGGCCTCACACCTGCATAGAGCTGGCCCCAGGCAAAAAGAGAGCGGGGAAGGAAGGACAGCAGGAGCCCTGGCCCAGCACCTGGCCCTGTGTCTTTATCCTGCGTCCTTTCCACGATGCCAGAGAAGGAGGCAGAGCTGCAGGGGAGAGCTGTGCATGCTCGGTGGGCTGGGGGCAGCACAGCCAGGGACGCCTCCACGGGGCTGAACTGTGCACGCTGCTGCTGTGATGACAGACCTGGGCTGTGACAGTGGCCGACACGGACCTATGCCTTGGTCTGCATGTAAGCTGCTGGGGGGCAGGAATTGTGCCCACCTCACCTTTATGACCTCCAGAAATAGGCCAAGCAGATGCTGAACAGATGTTTCTGTCAGGAAAGAATGAATGCATGTGTCTCGGTGCTGGTGGTGAGGCTGTCTGATCCTGGGGTCGTGCCTGGGGGAGACTCCAGGGAGGTGCCTGCCCGGCCCAGCGCGAGAGAAAGGTGGGGGGAGGTTAAGCCCCTCGTCCCTCTCTCCCGTCTGCCTGGCCCTGCCTCCCATCACGTTCTCTGTTTCTCCCTCTTTCTCTCGGATGGATTCTCCTGCTGTCCCCTCTGCTCGGCTGGGTTTTGAGTCCCCAGAGCTGTTGTCAGGTGTCACCACAGTCCATTAGGAGAATCAACAGCAGCTCGCTCGAGAGTGATGCTCAGGGCAAATGAGGCTGAGGACAGAGACAGGTGTGACCAGCTGACATCCGCTCAGGGTGCCCTGTGCGGAAATCTGTGAGAGGAAAACACACATCCCTCCCCATTTGACAGGGAGAAACCAGGACTCAGACCGGCAGTGACTGCCCCGGGGTCAGGCTTCCGGCCCAAGATGGTCTCCCACAAAGCTCCCCTTTCTGTACAGCCGCTGCCTCCAGGCAGGCCAGAGACTGGCTAGGGCTGCCCAGGCTCACCTCGGATTCCCCCCCACCCCACGGCCACCCAGCCTGGTTAGCAAGGAGCTTTCATTACACCCATTCTGCAAGGCCAGGGCCTGTGGTTCAGAGTCCAGGGTCCTTCCCCAGGAAATCTGGGTGCCCAGGCCAAGATCTGGGCCAGGCCCACCAGAGGGTATAGCCGGAATTCTTGACCACTGCCACCTTCCTTCCAGCCACCTTTCCCACAAGCGTGTCGTCCCTGAGTCAGGGAGGCCAGCCTGACACATCCTGAAGATTTGGGAAGTGGCCTCTCCTATGACCTGCTCAGGAAGTTCTTCCAACCCTTTCTGGGCACCTCCTGGGCTGTGTCACAGCTGGCTGCGACTGGAGAGGACAAGGCTTGTCCGGGGAGGTTGGGCATGTGGAGCACAGGTGGGCCTGGGCGGCTGTGTGGACTCCAGCTCTCCAAGGCACTCTGAAACAGCTGTCTGGCCTCAGGAGGAGCCCTGTGCCAGGTGGAGACAGGAATCTCTGCCTGGGCTCACCCTGGGCTGTGCTGTGATCAGATGTGGAGCACAGCTGGGGGGCTGGGGTGTGGCCTGACTCTGATAGAGCTTCTCAGCTCTGCCATCAGGGGTGTCAGTGCCCCCTCGTTCCTCTTTGGGGTCTCTGACCTCCCAGAACCATCTTGAGCATCCGTTCATTGCGTCTGCATTGAACTTGATTCTTAAGAGAGGGTCTTAAGTCAACATCAACTGCTTTTAGAGCACGAAAGTCAGTGTTCCCCAGAGATGAACCCTGTTGCCGAAATATTGCTGCCAAACTTCCTTAGGGATAAAATCCTTAGGATTTGGAGTCATTCTTTCTTTTCTTATATTTATACTTTGCTCTACTTTTTCAGATTTTATGCAGTTTTAACTTTGTGATTGGAAATAGTAAAAAGCTTAACATGATTTCAAAACCAATGTCAGCAATTCACCCTGCTACTTACCATTAAAGAGATTTTAAGCAATTGGGTGGAAATGGGGAGGAATTTGTAGAATTAGAGGCGCTTCCTAGTGCTGTGAAAATCATGTGTTCACTGGGCCTGCCCAGGACATGGAGAGCCAGTCGATATCAGAAGGCGCTGCAGGAACTTCGTCAAACTCACCCCCAGCAGCCCTTGGTCCCTGGTTCCTGTGAGTGGATCCTGACATTGTGGAGGTGACTAGGGTGGAAAGGAAGCCAGATTGGCCCCCAGGGGGCTGGTGATGTGAGCTGTGCACACTGTAACCCTGGTGTGTTTACAGTCATCAGCCTCTGAGCCATTATCATTTAATTGGCCACCCATTTCTTGGGAAGAACTTTGCCCCTCCAGAATCGGAAATGCTGTTGGAGGGCTCCCTGAGCCCTGGCTCCTGTGTCGCAGATGCCAGCAGGATGTGGGAGCAGAGACCTCACACCCACGCCGAGGCCTCAGCTTTCATCCTGCAGGGCACAGAGCCGATTTCTGCAACTGAGCAACATTAATCCACACGCCTCCCCTGCCTCTGTCTCCCTCGGGGCCACCCAGGTCTGACCTCTGAACCTGTCCAGAGCCAGCTGTTCCTGGCTTCCCAGTGACAGACACTTTCTTGTTCTTCCACCCTAGGGCTGTGGTGTCAGCTGTCCCCCTCTGCCTGGATGCCCTCCCTCAGGGTCCACAGAAGCCACACCAGGCTCAGTCCAAATGCCATCTCCCCGGCACACTCCTCTGAGCAAGGCACCCAAAAGAGCGTCCCCGCCACGTGCAGACTCCCTCCTTATGGCTGTCGTCGGTGTTACGGCCTCAGCCCATCATCTTCTCCAGCCTTACCCTGCCGGTTGACCGATTTCTTGCTTACCTCTCCCATACAATGTGACAGAGGACCTTGGTGGGTCTTACCACCTGGTCTCTGCTAACACTCATAGGTACTGGCAAGGACCGGACCACTGAGCTGCCTTGGGCTCCCCAGGGAATCTCAGATAACCTGGGAGGCAATATCTCTGTTACGCCAATAATTAGCTCTGTGACCTTGGGTAAGACCCTGACACCCCTAGGCCATAATCTCCTCATCTGTCAGAGAGGAAGAGGCCGAAGTGCCCCCTGCCTTCCTACCCCAGGGGGAGGGACTTCCTACTCTGTGCCAAATACATCTCGGAGGCCTCATCTGTGCGGCTCAATGCCCCCAGCAACTATGCGCTGGGAAGAGGCCGGTCCTCAGCTTGGGAGCAGCAGGCTAAGGTACTCCTACTGGGAAGCCCCCTGGGACCCTCAGCCTAAGCTGATCTGGGCTCCTGCAACCCCCCCCCCCAATGTGCTCCCTTGGGTCTCCCATCCTACCTGTGTCACTAGTGGGCATGTTGGGAGCAGAGAGCAACTCAGAGGTGGTGAAAGCTGCCTGAGGCACCCACACATCTCTGGAGGCCACGGGAGTCAATCCGATTTGGTGAATGGTACAGAGCCTCCTCTGTGCCGGGCATTGCGCTGGGTGCAGGAAGGATCTGACACAGGCCCTGTCTAGGATGTGTAGGCCTAGTTGTGGGGACAGTAACAATGGTGCCTAATGTCCAGGCTATTTGCAATGGGAAACCCTTGGGACCATGGCTGTTACCCAGCCCAGGGGTGTGAAAAGGCCTCCTGGAGGAGGTGCCAGGGGAACAGGAGGCAGAGAGGCCTTTGGGGACCTCTGGAAGCACCCACTCTTCCCTTTGCCTGGGAGTTGACAGAACCCATAATGACACACACGATACACCTGTGAGTCCCCGAAATAGCAGCAGTGTGTACAGGGACGCCACATCATGCTGCGAAATTGCTGCCACCTCAGCTGTGTTTGCAAAAATACCTTCTGCCGCACAAAGGTGAAAATGGCAGAGGTGAGAACCAGGTTTCCGAAAAGGAAAAATATTTAAACACCTTCCACAGGGATCTGTAAGCTCTTGGCACGGGCGCAACTAATGCTCCATGTGATGGGGCTAAAGTTAGCTCCTGCTAGAGTGGGGGGGACCTGGCCGTGTAGTAGCGTCCCCACCACAGGCATGTGGGGCTGGCACCGCTCCCAGCTGGTGGCCACTTAGGTGCAGAGAGGAGGGCAGCTGCCCTCTACCGCAGGAAGAGAATCAACACTAACTGTGTGCCAGTGCATGCCAGGCCTCGTGTCACCACACCCTGGTGGGGACCAGCTCTTCTCCTGGTTTTATGGACAAGGAGAGAGGCACAGAGAGGGTCCACAGGGAGTAAAGGACAACATTAGGATTTGGAACCAGGCCCGACTGGGAAGCCAGGCTCATCCCACAGCCTGGATGGTCCAGGGAAATCTGCCAATTCAAGTCCTGGAGCATCTGGTCATGCTGGGGACACGTGGGGGCCAAGGTGAGAGTCTTCAGACCCGATTCAAATCCTAGCTTAGTCCAGCTCTGCTGGGTCCTACACAGCCTAATGACCTCAGCAGCCCTAGCAGGGGACCCCAGTCATACCCAAAATCAAGACAAGGGAACTTGACTGGGGCCCTTTCCCAAGTCTCGCAGTGAGTGGATTCCTGATACATTGGCATTTTTGCTTATTTGTTTTTAATAACAGAAAATTTTAAATTTTATTTTTAATTGATTTATTTTTATCTTTATTTTTAAAAAAGAGCTGGATCAAACTCATGTCCTGTTACTATGAATGTCTGATTATGTGGGGCACTGGGTGGTGGGGAGGTGAGTGAATGACCAATGCCATTTTCTGGCCACTGGTATTCCTACTGTCCCCACATCTATTTCATTAGTCAAGGCAACAGATGCCCAGAAGCCTCTGATCTGTGCCAAACTCCAGGCTCCCAGGAGTGTAGCTGGGGATAGATGGGGACAGGGATGCCCCCATCATTGCCCAGGAGGCCCAGCCCCAGTCACTGCAGCAGCCTGCAGGTGGGGGCATGGCTGCCCTCTCGACTCCTCTGCTTGGTTTCAGAATTCTTTTTCTGTTTTTGTAGAGACAGAGTCTGACTTTATTGCGTCACACAGCTCACAGCAACCTCCAACTCCTGGGCTTAGGCAATTCTCTTGCCTCAGCCTCCTGAGGAGCTGGGACTACAAGCGCCCGCCACAACGCCAGCTATTTTTTTGTTACAGTTTCCCCGGGGCTGGGTTTGAACCTGCCACCCTCGGTATATAGGGCCAGCACCCTACCCACTGAGCCACAGGGGCTGCCTGTGCTTTACATTGGTTTCAGAACAGTCGCATGTCCTGGGATATCAGGACTGGGTTAATGAGACTGTCATAATGCACACAGGGCTCACAGCCACTGCAGCCCTCTCGGAGCTGTTAGCTGAAGAAGCCTCTGCCGATTGTCCAATTGATCCTGGCAGTAACTCGGGCTCCGTGGGGAACGCAAGGAGGCTATTTATGGATCCATGTGGAGATAGACAGTGGTTCAGGCTGTGTTAAGAATCCTGAAATCCACTAATCAGATTTCCCCTAATAAAGCAGGAATATGTGCATGCCTGGAGTGCTGGGTGCATCTTGGCCTAAGCTGGGAGGGGTGGGGAGGGTGGGCTTTTCCTTACTTGCTCTGTGACCTCGAGTCCAAGAGGGGCTTGCTGATCATCCATTAGTTCTGTCCCCAAAGGCACTCTCACTCCAGGGGCAGACCAGTTCTGCTCCACCCTGATTCCACCCCCACCCAGGCCCTGCATTGGTGTGAGCGTGAGCCACCCACACCGCACCTATGTGGTCACTCCTGGAGACCCCATAGCACTTTGAGAATTTGGGGCTTGGAAACCCCCGAAAGACCCACCAGGGCTTGGCATCAAAGGAGGGGCCCCAGCCAGTGTGGGCTCATGTCTCCATGTCACCTGCCCAAATTCTGGGCAGCTGGAGATCTACACTCATGAGTCACAGCCAGGCTAGCCTTAGCTTCCCTTGTCCATTTCTGGAGTTGCCTGGTGTGTCTTAGAAGCTCCAAGCCATTTTCCTAAGTCTCTTCCCTCTGCCACCCACATCCTTAGCCACTGATCCCTGGGGACTTGTCTCTGCATATTTTGGATTTAATCAGGGAGCCGATAAAATAAGTATTGAGCACCACTGTGTACTGGGGCTGAGCTGCCCCTGCCCCCATACCTTGGTCTTCTTGACACCACACTGGCCCAGACCCCTACTGCCCATGCCTGGGGAAGAAGGACACAGCCTCCCCCACCCAGCCCCGAAGGCAGGCTCTGTAGCTGAGTACTGCTCAGGCTCTGAGCTGTGAGTACTGCTCACAGTATCACCTGTAGGAGCCACAATGCTTGCAGTGGACCAAAGGTTTTGAAAAGTCCTGAATTGTCCCCTATTTAACCTGGTGTTTCCCAAACTGGATGACCACAAGATACACTTGTTTACAAGGAAAAGGAAGAGTCTGCGAAGTGCTGGATGAGCCTGGATGCCTGCCTTGGGAATGCTTTTCTCCGGAATCCGCCACTTCTGGGGGTCTAAGGTGGAGACTGTGCATCAACTGTGCAAATCTCACCATCCTGGAGGAATCTGTTAGTAGGTGAGGCACATGTACTTCTGGCAATGGGGCCCTGAGTGGGGGCCGACTTGGCCCAGCTCCTGTCATTTGGGGACATTTGGATGGGGAAGGTGAGGCCTCACCTTCCCCATCTGTAAAATGGGTATGGTGATTCTGCACCCTCTGCCTATCTTCAAAGAGGTACCTATTAAGTGACAAAGGATTAAGCATATCCTCTGGGTCAGGATGTTCTGAGAGCAGCAGACAGCTCCGGCAGGTGGAACCTGCCCTTGTCCCAGGGTGACAGATATGACAAAAGGCTGGTACCAGCCGGGCTCAGAGCACAGTGCCTCCTGCCTGCAGGAGCAGCGGAGTCTGTTTCTCAGACTTCCAACGTGATGCGGAAGGTGAATCCTCCTACTGACCACGGGACTCAGATTAAACTCTGCCTCTTGGGGTAGACAGAAGGTCGCAGATCCCCCACTGCGTGTAAAGCAAGGAGCTAACAAGTAAGCAGCAAGCAGAGTTATAGAGCCATGATGTTCTTTATTAACCAATAAGATACATCTGTTTTCACTAAAGCGGCGGCTGCAGCGCAGGGACTGGCCTTGGAGCGGCGGCTGCCGGCGCGGCAGGTGCAGGTCTGTCTGCATTCCTGGGTGATCCCGGGCACGCGACCCTCTCTGGCTGGAAGTTTTCCCATCTGTAAAACAAGGGGTTTGGAGTAACTCATCCCTGAGGTCCCCCCCAGCACTCACACACAGCGGCTGAGTTTTCCTGAAAGGCTGTATGTAAATGGCAGTTCCATAAACCAAATAAAAGTGACTCTCTGCGAAACGAAACGCGCAATCTGTCAGCGCAGCGCGTCCCATCCCCCTCCCGCGCCTGCCTGTGGGGACAGCCTGGACTTCCCCACGCAGGGCCGTGGGTCGGAGTCCAGTGCCCCCTGGTGGCGCCTAGCTGGGCAGGCCGCTTCCGGAGCGCGCGGAGGCCCGACGGCTGTGACTCAGGGGTGGTGCCGCTGCCAGGGCGGCGGGAGGCCTGACTGGGGTTCCGTCGTGGGCTGAGCCACGGCACAATTAATTACCAGCTGCTGGGAATCCTTTTCGCCTGCTCTTGGTGACTCACCCGGCAGCCGGGCTCACTTGCGAGCGCGGGGGCCTCGGTTTCCAAAACGAATTCTGGGGAGAGTGCCTGCTTAGGGCGGAGCTCTGCGGTTAGGTGCCCAAGGGCACCCGCAGCCCCAGCAAAGACCTAACTGGCCAGACTTGGCGCCCAGCGAGGGTTCCCCTACCCCCGTGGGCACCCAGGAGCCTTCAAAGTGAGATGGAGAACGTCCCAGACGGGGAGCCTTGGTGAGGCATAGGGGTCTGTCCCCAGACCTAATGAATCCTGAGTTCCCGCGGACAGGGAGCCTCAGTGCCGCCCAAGGGGGCAACCCAGAAGAGACAGAGCTCTGGGAGCCAGGGGGCTGCCTGCTGGTGGGTCTACTTCTA
This sequence comes from Perodicticus potto, assembly GCA_963574655.1. NCBI lineage: Eukaryota > Metazoa > Chordata > Mammalia > Primates > Lorisidae > Perodicticus > Perodicticus potto. The sequence goes on along the minus strand of CAUYRH010131396.1, from coordinate 27,298 downwards.
ATCTCCTTGGCCAGCGCTGGACCGGACCCCCACCAACTCCTTTCCCAAGGCTCCGTCCCTTCCTTGGCTGGGGCCCTGAGACGCTGTCCAGGGGTCTCCCTCGGTTGGCGGGTCCTTTGGGGCGCTACTGGGGGAGGATTTAGGAGAAAGTTGGTATCCTAAAGGGAGGCAGGGGGTGAGGGAGAGGGGGCAAAGCCTCAGTGGGCAGGAGGCCAGCCTGGACGCGGGGAGTAGCTGCGCCCTGGCTCTAGCTTCGTGCTCCTTTCCCACGGCTTGGGGAGCGGAAGGGCTGGGTTCCGCTCCCAGGTGCAACCTGCGCCCGGCCATGAGAAACCAAGAAGTGTTTTTCAGAAAAGCAACAGAGAGGGTACTGGGTAGGGGGATGAGACGTCCTCCCCTGCGGTCCTGACTCCAAGAGTGGCGGCTCACGTTATTCCCAGCGCTCTCTGGGAAAAGTGCTCAGGTCAGCAGGTGCTGGGCCGCCCTGGCAGCGCCATTCTTTGGGGCTGATGCGGCCAGGACCCTGCCACTCCAAGAGGCAGCGTCGCCGGCCAGTGACACGCACCCGTGCCAGGTGTCTGGTCCGAGGAAGGGGGTTGGGGGGACAGTGCGCTCCGCTGCCGCGGCGCTCTCGGACACCCACGGCCCCTTCCTCTTTTCCCCTCTTTTCCTCGCAGAGCTCTCTTCTCCCTTAAGCTGCCAATCTGCTATCTCGGGCTGAATCCTGTTTCCCTCCCCCAACCCCAGTCCCTCAAACTCTCAGCCTGCGGCGGCTGCGTGCGCTCTAGGGGAGTGGGGCTAGAAGGACCCCAGCAGCTTAGTTTATCCCTCATCCCCTGCCGAAACCGGCCTGTGGCTCCGCCCCACCCCCCACTCTGGCGACACCCAAACCTCCGCTCGCCCCCGCCCCCTCCCGGGCGGCTCAGGCCGCCTCTGCCGGGCTCCCTCAGCGTGCGCCCTGCGTCGCGCTCCGTCTGCAGCAAGAGCTGCCACAATAGCCTCGCCAGCTGGCTGGGGACCAGGCGGGAGGTGGCGCGCCCGGAGGCTTAGAGAGGGAGGGAGGGAGGTAAGGAGGGAGGGAGGCCCGGCCCCCGCTCCCCAGACCCTCCCGCCCGAGCGGGGCTGCCGAGCGCACACACGCACACTCACACACATTCGGGCTCCCTCCAGCGCGCACGCACGCAGCACCCCAGGCAGACCAGCGCTGCGGCCGCCTCCTCGGACGCCCTGACGCCAGAGGGGCCCGGACCGCGGCGCTGCTTAGAAGCCCGCGCCGGCCCGGCTGCTCCTCGAGGCCGGCGGGACCCCTCCTGCCGCCGCCGCCGCAGCGCCAGCCGCCTCCGGAGGAACGGGCTGGCCGACCGCTGCCGCTCTGTCCCCCGGCTCTCCCTCACTCCGAGGCCGCGCCCCGCTTTCGTGCCTCTGGGGTTGAGCGGAGCAAACTTAGCCGACCGGCCGACGCCCGGCGGGGACCCCGCTGCGCCCTGGTGCGCCTCGGTGGGCGCAGGACTCTGAGACCTTCGGGCTTCGGGCTGCTCCGCCCGCAGCCGCACCTGCTCAGCCCTTTCTCTGCTTGCGGAGGACTCTAGAGACGCCGCCACTTAGCAAACTTTTCCTCCCCGCCACCAAGGGGCTCGAGGAGGGGAAGGGAAGGAGGTCCCGCGGAGAGCGCGCGGACCTACACCTAAGGGCTTCTCGCGGGACACCACAGCCGGCAAGCTGGATCCCGCAGGACTCCGGCCCCAGGGGCCGACCTCTTTCCTCCCGCTGGCGCCTATTCCAGACCCTGCACATGCCGCGGAAGCGGGAGTCGGGGAGGAGACGGCAGCCGCAGCGGAGCCCGCGCAGTGCCCGGAGGGGCAACCCTCCGTGGCACTGGGCGCTGGGGAGGGCTGTCTCAGCCGGGTCTGGCGCAGGGTGTCCGGGTTCCCGGGCGCCTGGTCCCGGCGCTCAAGCAGCCTCCTGTGCCTGTCCCCTTTCTCGGCTGAGCATGGGCCCGCACCACCCGTGGCCAACCAGCCGCCTCTCGGGGAGGGTGACGGTGGCGGCCCCAGCGGAGGGGCCCCTGAAATGTCTCCCGGTTCCGAGCCTTCCCACTGCTGCTGCTGCTGCTGCCGCCGCCGCTTACAACTTGACAGCGGCGGCGGAGGCAGCGACGGCGACGGGGACAGGGACGGCGGCGAAGAAGGTGGTGGCGACCGTCCCGCGGAGCGGTCGCGGGCCCGGCGTCGTCCGCGGGTGGTGAGTGTCCGTCTGCCGGCCGTGGGACATCTGAGCCGCGCTGGCGCTCTGCTGGCGGCCATGAAGCGGCAGAATGTGCGGACTCTGTCCCTCATCGTCTGCACCTTCACCTACCTGCTGGTGGGCGCCGCCGTCTTCGATGCCCTCGAGTCGGACCACGAGATGCGCGAGGAGGAGAAACTCAAGGCCGAGGAGACCCGGATCCGGGGCAAGTACAACATCAGCACGGAGGACTACCGGCAGCTGGAGCTGGTGATCTTGCAGTCGGAGCCGCACCGAGCCGGCGTCCAGTGGAAATTCGCCGGATCCTTCTACTTTGCCATCACGGTCATCACCACCATCGGTAAGGGCTGGGTCCTCGCGCCCCGGTAGGAGTCCGAGCAGGCGGCGGAGCGCGCGCCGGGCTGGGTGTGGGGCTTGGTGGGTTAAAGGCAGTTCTTGCGGGGAGCCTCCCGTAGAGCCCTTTCCTCCTTAGGAAGCCCCGCACGTCCACGATAGCTCTGAGCCTCACCCTTCGGGGATCCCACTGGGGCTCTCCACCGCGCGGCTGTCTAGGCTGTGCCGGAGCCAGGAGGGCGGAGGCGCCACTTTTGGGAAGAGAGTGGAGCGCTAAGAATAATCCCGCAGCAGACACCCACCCACCCACCGCCCCAGCGCGGGCTGGGCTGTGATGGTTCTAAGCCTTACACTTACTACCTCCCCGGGAGTTGGAGAGGGACTCGGTGGCTGTGGAGTGCCTCTGGGGCATGGGAGGCACTGGCTCTCCACGGCCACTGGGCCCCTCTCTGGGCTTCTCTGAGCCCAGATCTCATCCCCTTTCCCTCTTAGTCCCGCTTCCAGGAGTTTCAGAACTTGAACTTGCCAGGCCCTTGGCAGGAGAGTTTGATCTCTGGGGCTTGGGCACGGGATGAAGTGGGGGTCATTGTGGTGATCTGCTCTAGAGTGGAGGTGAGGTCATCGGCGGGGGTAGGGCAGAACCTGTCCCCCCCAGACCCCCCTGACTGTGACAGTGGGTAAAGCAAGCATGGATATTGCCCAGAAACCAGGGGGACATTTACCCCCAGTCCCCAGAGAGGGTCCACTTGGTGCAACAGAGACGCCTGTCAGAGCAACGCCTAGGCATGCTGTTCACAGAGCAGAGTCTCTGGTGAATCTCCAGGGTGTCATCCCACTAAGGCTGGCTGGGAGGACTCACAGACCTAACGCTTTGAGACCTGTGGGAACTAGAGCCAGTCCTTTCCGCCCAGGGGCTATGGCAGGAGGCAGGGTTGTGTCTCTGTGCTTGCCCACTTGTCCCAGGATGGCACATCTGGGGTGGTCCCTTCCTGCACCCCTCCTGTGCCCCAGAAGAGCTCCGTCCTCCCTGCCCTCCTCCCCGTCGGCCTCACTTGCAGCACCTCCGGCTCTGATTTTCCGTGGTGTTTTTCTTTGTCTGGAAAGCTGTATGCTGGAAAAACAGAACTTTCGGTACTATATGCAACAGGAAGCACGGCACAGGACAGCCTGTCTTTCCTTCTTGGTGGAAAAGACTTTCAGAGTGTAACATCGTGTTTTAAATGTTTAATCCTTTCCTTCAGGCTTCCATGCTTCATGAAGGGAATTGTCCTTATGTTGTTGACATAATCAGCTGTGCTCCTGTCTGCCCATGACCTTTGCCCAGTGCCACAAACACAGACCAGTCCTTCCTTCCCCAGGCTGTTTCCAAGCGTCTGAGAGGGCCGGAGGGTCATCGCCATCATCTCTGTCTTTAAACTGTGGTAGTGACACATGCACAGGGCAGTGATTCCAGGGGCTGGGGGCCTGTTGGCTGAAACTGCCAGAGAGTGAGAAATTTACCTCTTGCTTTGCTTGGGGCTAAATGACTACACTGTGGAGGAAAAAAAGCCGGTAACCCCTATACATGCCGTCATGGATCTAGTAGAAGGCAGGCTAAGTTGGCGGGCACGTCGACTGCCAGAGTAAAACAGGCGCATAAAATGTTTGCCTGCTCCTGGGGGTTGAACAACAATGCTGAGGACAGGACTGGAGTTAAAAGCAGATTTTCAGTTTTTCTTAAGAAATACGTCGAGACTCATGAAGTTCTTACTGAAATTGTTTTCATGATAGAATTTGATTGATCGTTCTGGGCATAAGCTTCTAATGGTTAAAACTCCAAAGAGCAGACCACGGAAGGCAGGTGTATGTAGCTACATGATGGAGGGGACATTAACCAGGGGACAGTGCCAGACCAGAGGGCATCTGAGGAATATGCTGATTTTGTCACTTCTTATATTGGGTTTTCAATTGATTTTGTGGAAAGAAAGGTTGAGGGGTGTGTGTGTGTGTAAGAAAATGTCCTTACACAGCTGCCCCGTGGTGGAAAGATAATGCACGCGAAGCCCCCAGACCTGGCCTGGCATTTGAATTCTTCCAAAGTGCAGGACGATGGGAGGTCATTTTCTGACTCCTGACCTCAGTTTCCCCACTTGTAGAAGGGACACTACACAATGACCACCTGACGGCTGATTTTGACGTGCTGGGTGGGAGCCCCCACACCCACAGCTGCCAGGCATGGTGTGCCTTGCACCTAGTGGGTATGGAATCCTTGCTCGTAGATGTAGACTGGTTGAGCCTCATGCTCTCTGCCCTAAGAAGCTATTTAGCAGAAGAGCTCACATGTATAGGAAGCAAGGCACCTTCCCAGTTAATTGTTGTTTTTTTTTTAAATATAAATGCAAATTAAGGTGCTCCTAGACCTAGAACAAAAACCAGCCCCAATCCATGCCCTCCAAGGAATTGTCTCCTACTGGACAGTGATATTAATGAGTCCAGTTCATCTTCATGGGAGTTCTTATTGTTAATCTAACCCTGCTCAATTTCTCCAACGTGCTTCTAGTTTGCACCCAGGTCTTCGAGGCTGGGTTGGGAGCTACTGGCACTGGGCATCTGCTAACAAACAATTCTCAGATGCAGTTATTAGCTCACTCTGTGAAACGGATTTTAAAAACATATATAAGTACCTCTTCACGTTACATCCGTGGCTAAGCCCTTGTCAAAGGCTTTGGAAGGATATTACCTGAATCCCTCCCCAGCTCTCCGGGGGTTCCCGGAGTGCAGTGGTTATGCTAATAACCAGGAAAGCACACGGTCCAGCTTGGCTCTGAAAAGGGCAAGTTTGGTTACATCACTAATGCCGGTTCCAGCTTCAATTCCTCCCCAGAGGCTTCCTTTGATGTCTGTGCCACTTGTAGCTACTTCCAAGGAGATTATAGTGCTCAGTTCTATACTTGCGAAGCCCAGACAGTTGGGGTGGGACACTCCCGTGTGGACCCTGCCCTGCTGCTCTGATCAGTAGGACAGTCGGAGCGTCCTCCCCTGCAACCTGTTGGTAAAAGAAGTAGAAGCTTGGCGAGCGGGCCAGCCTCTGGACAGGGGCGTAGGTGCTTTATTTGAATTTGCTTTGCTTGGGGCTAAAGCCTTGCTGTGTAAGGGACCCTTGGTGCAGACCCGTAACCTTCCTACAGTGGGTGCTTAGGCTAAAATTGTGTCCCACAATCAGTTGCTACCCCGGATCTAAGAAACAGAGCTGGAATTTCCATGCCGCTTCTTTTTTCAATCTAACTTCTGCGATCTCTTACCACCTCCAGGAGCATTAACAAAGAAGAAACCGTGCTTAGAAATCAGTTCTCATTTGCAGAGGGGTGAAGGACAACTGAAAACTGGATTGCCATAGGAAAGGAGGGTAGGAGATACGGGTTTTTCCTTTTTTTGCTACAGTTTGGAGGAGGAGGACGCACATCAGGAACAGTGTTTCCCTAGGCCCTTGGGGACCATCTGAAGCCAGGGGTGGCTGCTGCAGGAATTGTGACCAACATAGATGCCAAGGTCTACTGCTAGGGGACGGGGCACATCTGAGCAAAAGCTCTGGTGCTCCTGTAGTTTCCTCCCTCCAGGTCCTGCACCTGCTTGAAAACAGCGTGCATTGGGAGGTCTTCCTTTTCTCATTCATAAACAGAGCCTTAAGCAGAGTTTCCAGCAAATGGAGAGTGTTTGCCATTTTTTTCTGGTGCTCTTCCAGTGTACTTGTGATACACGGTTCACACTCTTTGTTGAGCGCCTGGTCCTGCCTGGCCTATGCTACCTCTGAGACCCTGGGGTCAAGGCTTCTAGATGATAAGATAGGCCTGACCTTGAGGTGGGAGGAGGTGGGAGGAGGAGGGAGCTGGAAACCCAAACAGCTGGTGGCAGTCCTGAGTGAAGCGCGGACAGTTAAGCTAGGGTCTGCCTTAACCCTCCTGTGCCACTCAGCTCAGCATGCAGAGATCCTGGCTGGATCTCTGAAGTTCTCTTACAGGTCCTTGTCCTCCAAGACTTGCCAGCCTTTCCTCTCATTGCTTCCCTGGGCTGTGGCCTTGCTCTCCCTGCCTCTCTCCACCGAGCCTATACCTGAGCTGTATCTTTCCTCCCTGCACCCGCAGGGCCCAGCACAGCGCCTGGCCAACTCCTAAAGGACTGCAGGATGGAAGCCAGGGCCAGAGGGCACACAGAGTTTCCACACACGTGTGCTCCATTTCTCCACTGGGCTGGCAGGAGATATTGCCCCACTTCACAGATGAGGAAACTGAGGCAGATAAGGCCATGCACACCAAGGTAGAGGCCCTTGAACTCTGTAATGCATCTGCTTATTGCAGGGTCTCACTGTGGAGCTGTCCCCATGACCAGGGCTGAGCCCCCTGGGGTGTTCCTTCCGTGTCTTTTTGCTTGTCTCTTTAGCTCCCCTAGTTAGGACATGTGCTTATCCAGACCCAGGTGAAGGGCCCACTCGGAACCCTTCTGAGACTGGGAGGAGCAGCGGTTCATTGGTAATACCCACTGGGCTAGCTGGCCACACAGGGGAGGATTGAGATGCCTGTGGGAAGCTCCTCTTTCCCAGACCCTTCCTGGACCTGGGCTCACTCGATAGCCCTGGGCCCTCCAGGAAACACAGCCAGTTTATAGGTGTCTTGGAGGAGGAAAAGTGGGGAAAGGTAGGGCTCCTTCTGACTCTGGGAACATACGAGATACACGAGGGACACAGATACATGGAGATACCCAGCTAGATGTTCTGAGGTAGGGATGGAGATTAGGTGAGGGAAGGCTGAGGATTTCGAGTGCCTTCATCTGTCTTTCCTGGGTCACTTTCACCAGCTAAGTCTGGTGAGGTCAGAGAAGGAACAGGAGGGGAACCAGGCCTTGGTGTACATCGTCTTCTGCATACACCCTCCATTCTCCATATATTTACTCACTGCATCCTCCTGCTATTCACCTCTCCATCCATCCATTCATCTATCCATCACCTATCCATTATCCATCCATCCATCCATCCATCCATCCATCCATCCTCCATCTACCCACTATCCTTCATTTATCCATCTGTTGTCCATTCATCATCTATCCATCATTCATCCATTTACCCATTAACTATCTATCCGTTCCTCCACAATCCATCATCTTTCCATCATCCATTCATCACCCATCTATCCATCTGCATTCCATCCATCCATCTATCGATCCATCCACCCACAATTCATCCATTACCTATCATTCATTCATCCATTAACCATTCATTCATCATCCATCATCCATCAAGCTATACATTTGTCATCCACCCATCATCCATCCATCATCCATCTATCATCCCTCCATCCATTATCTATCTGTCCAGCCATTCATTCCTCATTCATCCATAATTCATCCATCATCCATCTATTATCTATCTATCCACCATCCATTCATCATCCATTTATCCATTAGTCATCATCCATCCATCCATTATTTCATCAACCATCACACATTCATCTACAACCCACCCACCCATCCATCCATCCATTATCTACCCATCATCCATCCATTCATCATTCATTCACCATCCATGCAGCCAGCCCTTATCCATTTATCATCTATCAACACATTCATCATCCATCATCCATTTGTCCTTCATCCAGCCAGCCATCATCCATCCTTCATCCATTTATCTATCCTTCCGTCATCCATCCATCCATTATTCATTAATCATCTATCATCTATTCATCACCATCCATTTTTCATTATACATCCCTCATCTGTAATCCACCCATTTATTCATTCATCATCCATCTATCATCCATCCATTGCCATCCATCCATCATCCATCTATCATACATTTACAATCCATCCATTCGTCATCCATCGTCCATCCATGGCCTATCATCTGTCCATCCTTTTATTATCCATAATCCATCCACTCATCCTTCATCCTTTCATCCTTCACTCATCCATCTATCACCCATTCACCCATCCATCACTCTGCATTCATCCTCCATTCGTCCATTATCGATCTGTCAGCCAGCCATCCATCCATCCTTCTGTGCATTCACTCTGTCACTTATTCATTCCTCTGTGCTCCCTTGGTCATACACTCATCTGCTTATTCCTCCATTGGCAGGATATTTTCCCCTCTTTGTCCATGTGATAGGTGGAGGCCCTGTACTGGTGTGAGCTGCATAATGGTAAGTGTACTTAGTACTACGACCAGAGACTTAGTGAGCGTTAGTGGCTTGATGGCCTCCATAGAGGGATCTCCAAGATGTCTCAGCCCCATCTCCTTCCCACCAAGTGGATTAGCTGATCCACTAAAATAAACATTTTTATTTTAGTATAATGTTTATACAGAAAAGTACACATTTCATAAGTATATTGTTAAATGAATTGTCATAATATTCAGAACAAGAAACAAAATATTACCAGCATCTTAGAACTCCTCAGCCAGTCATCTTGAATGCTTCTAGTGACAGGGAGCCCATTACCTCACACATAATGAAGTGGTGTGTGTGCGTTTAGATGAACCCTGAGGTTATTGTTTGGTGTTCTGATCTGGTGAGTGAGTGAAGGGGCCTTCTTTTAAAGGGGCTGCCAGTCTCTGCAGTGGTCCCCTGAGGAGAACCAGTGGATATAATTTAAAAACTAGACATTGAAGGCCTCAGGCCTTGGAGAGGAGAAGTCTCCAAGGGTGAGTCTGCGGTGGGTAGTGTGTGGTGAGGTGGTCCAGAGAGCCAGGCTACAGAGGAGGAGCCAGGCGTGCAGTGAAGGGTGGAGCCACACTAAAGGAGGGTGGGCTATGGCTGGGGGTGGCTGGTGAGAGTTCAACCTGTCTCCAGCCATCCAAGGGGGAGCTCAGTCTTCCCATCAGATAAATGGGCTACAATTCCCTGCCTCCTGGGAAGGGTTTTGGAGGCTGCTTTGTGGCCTCATTTGTGGACCCACAGAGAACAAGGGAGCAGGGGGACCCTGGGGTGCCACAGCCCCATGCAGGACTGCTCTTATCTGGCTGATAGCCTGTCCCAGAGGCCTAATCCCAGGCATGTTCCTTAAGCCTCAGCTTCTTCATCTGGGAAACAGTGACACAGAGCCCAGGGGTATTGCTGTAGGACAGGACAAAGTGTGTGCGAAAGGCCTGGAGAGGCAGATGGTGGGTGGGTTGGTAACGGTGACCCTTGGGTGGATGCCCTGTGTCCTGTGTACTGTCATCTGCAGTTCCCTTCGCCACTTTCCCTCCTCTCTCTGTGGCCCTGACACTGCCACACCTCTCCTCTTGCCCAGCCCTATGGCCCTAATCCTGGTGAAGAGGCCTGAGACTCCCTCCAGATTAGAAATGCCCCCTGCAAGATGGAAAGGCTCCCATGCCCAGCGGAAGGAGGCTTGGTGGTGGGGTGACAGGCTGGAGGCTTTGGCACCACAGGCTTCATTGGAGGAATTTGAGTCCCCCAACTCCATTTCTCTTGGACTATATGGCTCCTGGGAGGCCACCTTCCACTTGGCCTCAGTGGGGACTTTTACAAGGCCCGCAGCCACCACCTTCCTTCTGCCCCAGCTGGAGTCAGACCCCTGTGCTCAGCTGGAAGCCCTAGGTCATACTTGAGCCCCACCTGGGCCCTATGCTCTCATCACCTGCCCAGCTCTGGCTCTGTCATCCTCTTTCCCAATTGTCCTTTAAGCTCTTGAGAAAAGGACTGTTCCTCTGCCCCAGCCTGCTGTGCCTCAGTCTCCTTAGTAGTCATCTGAGGCCCCCAGGGCAGGCCAGGGGCTCACAAGTCTCAGACACCCCCATCCTGGGCCCAGCCAAGCCCATACAGGTGGTTAGAAAAGGCTTTCCAACAACGTCAGCTTGTACTCCTGGTCTCGGGCTCCAGAGTGGCTTGGAGCTGAGTGGTTCAGGTGACATCTTTCTGCTCAGCTTTGCATTGGGGCCACTGAGCAGTCACAAGACTGAGGCTCAGCCTTTTGAACTTGAGCTGTTGCTTTTAACAGGAGAAGACAGTTTATGGACCCACCTTGCCAGGTAAGGAGCTTCTCACTCCTAAGGCTTAAATATGTCCCCAAGGTTACCTGTTGGTGCCACGCACATGAGAATCTGGTGGTTACCTGGCAGGAAGAGATGCCCACTTGTGAAATGGCCTTTGGCTGTCACTGGCCCTGTCTGGCCTACAAGGTGCAACCTGCTGAGGAAGGTGAGAAGCCTCCTAGCAGACAGAGTTACCAGGCTTTCACCCGAGGCTCAGGGGCACAGGGCGCATGGCCATGGTGCCCAGCCCTCCACGCTGCTGAGACTCCACTGGGTCCCCACTCCTCCCACTTCCCGGCCTCTGTCACCTTCTGAGCTGTGCACCCTGGGACCCCACTGGTCTGGAAGATGTGCATGCCTCTTCTCAGACCAGACTGGGTGCTGCCAGTAAGGAAGGAGTGGAGGCGGGTATTGGTAGGCAGTATGGTATCTGGGGTGGTATGAGTAGTGTTTCAGAGCCGCTTTCCTCTTGTGTTAATAGCATATATTACCTTGAGTTTCCATAGTTTTAGGGAAATTATTTCAAGGGCTGTATATTCACTGTATGCTTATCTATTTAGTCACTCCACTATTTATAGCGATTTAATATATTTCCTTTTTTTTTTTTTTTTTTTGCTAATTACAGATAATGCTTTGTTGCACATCTCTGTGGGTATGTGGATTCTGCATGGTCTTCCCTTTAAGTGTTTGTTGCTGCTGGTAGAAGTCCTAGATCAGAGGGGCTGTGTTTCTCCATTGTCCCTGTCAATAACAGCACGAGTGTGACAAGGGTCTTCTGGTTTCACTGCAACTATGGCAGTCGTCAGCAATATTGAAAACAGTGTTCATGTTCTTCCTATTTCAGATGTTTTCTTAGCAATCCTCATTTGACCTTTAAAAGGCAGGTGGGACAAGGTTGTGTGGAAGGCTGGTGCCCACGCTGTGAAATCTCCACTCATTTCAGACACAGCTAGTCCTAGGGGGTCTGCATGTGCAGTTGGAGACACCATGGAACCAAGCAGAGCAGAGGATCCTGTAGACCTCAGGCCAGCTACAGGGACTGGAGTTTTTGGCTTGCCACTCTGCTTCAGCCAGTGGGCTGTGGTGGGAAGCAGCCCAGTGGGGAGGAGTGCCAGGTGTGATTGATTAGTCATGTCTGCATGGGTAGGGGATGGGTAGTGATAGCATGCTTGCCACATGTTTGCCCACCCTGGGCTGATGGAAGAGAGAACTTCAGAGACCTTTTTATCAGTGTGTTGGGAATGTCATTATGAACAGCTCTGTGACTATTGCTTGTCCTGGGTATGATCTTGTTTATAGGGAAGGTTACTATCCATGACTGTCTGTTATCCATTAACAAGCCTATCAAGTAGGATCAGGGCTAACTAACCCTGTAATGTTGATAAGGCTCAGAGACATCTAGTGACTTGCCCAAGGTCCCTCAGTGGAGCTTGGGACTTGAACCTACATGTTCCGTTCTTAAACCCAACATGGTCTCTATTATCCTGACAGACTTTTCTGGGTGCTGGCTGAGGTACTGTCCCCTGCCTGGAATCATAGGCTTGGAAATAAGAAGGATCAGCATCTGTGATTATCATCTGTCAAGAGAACTCTGAACATCTCATTCTACCCTCAGAATACATTGTTGCTGAACCCTGCCATGTCAGGGAGTTCACTGTCTTACTACATTCATAGGGAAAGGCAGATGTGGCATCAGTGTTAGAACAAAACAAAAGGACAAAATAACTTATCAACTTGTCTTGGTCCTGCTTACTGGAGTCCCCAGGACAAGTGTAATCTCTTATTCTCTTGCCACAAGAAGAGAGCTACAGTTCACAGCATGTGTAAGGTGTTCTGGGCTTTTACAGATACTATCTGAATTAATTTTATCCACCGAGAGGTAGACATTTTCATGTAACCTGATTTTATAGATGAGGATATGAAAGGTCAGAGAGGCCAAGCAACTTGCCCAGGGTTATTATCTAATATGTGACAGGAAGGAGACACTGCGGGAGGTCTGACTGCAGAGTCTGCTTATAACCATGTCATCATGTGTTGCTTCTCTTGACCTTTTGTATCAGGTAGCTTCTGACGTGTAACAAATTACCCACGACACAGAGACTTAGAACAACAACTGTTTATTATTGTTCATGGTCTGTGGCTTAGCTGTGCTTGGCTGTTGCAGAAAGTGAGTTGGGCAGCATTTTCTTACTGCTATTCTGCAGGCTGACTGGGGCACACCATCACCTGTTTTCTTCTTGCTGATCAAAGTTGTGGGAGGGCAGTGAAGCCAGTGAGGTCTCTGATGCTAAGACTCCTCTGATAAGCTATCATTTCCCCCACATGTTACTGGGCCAAGAAGGTCACATGACTGAGATAAGCACTACTTTCTGCTCAGAATGAGATCAAGGTAGAGGTGCAGCTTCCCATCCTGCTGTTTGACCAAGAGCTGTTCCATGGCTCATGCCAAACACTACTTCCTCCATGACTTGCTGCCTGGTACAGGTGTGAGCACAGTGTCAGGTCCTCACTAGGTTCAAATCCTGTACTCAGCTGTTTTCTTGTCTGCAAAACAATCCACACTCTACCTTTGGATTAGTTTGTTGGAACTGCCATAATAAAGTACCAATGGCAGGGTGACTTAAATGATAGAAATTCATGTTCTCACAGTTCCATAGGCTGGAAGTCTGAGGTCAGGTGTCAGCGGGGTTATTTTCTCCTGAGGCCTCTCTTTTTGGCTGGTAGATGATTGTCATCTCCCTGTTTGTGTATCCTTATTTCCTCTTCTTATCAGGATATCAGCCAGGTTCAATTAGGCCCCAAACTAAGGACTTCATTTTATCTTTATTCTCTCCATATACAGTTACATTTAGAGGTAGTGGGAGTTGGGATTTGAACAATGAATTTGGTGCAAGGGGACACAGCTCAGCTCACAATAACCTTCTAGGACTGCTGCAGGGATTATAAGAAATCAAGGAAATGAGACACTTGTCTAGGGCTTGTCATGTGCAAGTCACATGTTGTTTCTCTGCCATATATGTATGTAATTCTAAGTTTATTTCTTGAGGGTCAAGAAGACTTTGTTGCCCAGATGTATTAATTAATCTATTATCATTCTCAAAATCTGGCTGTATTTTGGGTTGAAGCTGCCATGATATAGCGGACCCTGCCTAGGACAGGTCATGTGGGAGGTGGTGGGGACCTTAGCTCAAATCCTTCTTCTGCTTCTGATCAGCTGGAAATGGCAGGCAGCCCACCTTGCTGTTGTCAGCCTCAGTGTCCCCATTTGTAGGCTGTGGGGGATCCTCTCTCCTTCTATGTGTCCTGAGGTCTATTAAGTTTATCATGCTTTTAAACCATTTTCTTAGTTGGATTTTTAAATAGATATAATTTCATGCTTCTGTGATTTAAATATATGCACACACATCAATGTTACATTTTTGGTATAATTATTTTCTTAGGGTTACATGTGATAAATAAAGTCCTTATCTTTAAAAGGTACTGAAGCATTTATAGATGAAATGTCTGAGATTTGCTTTGAAATAACCTGAATCGCAAAGTAAGTAGGTGGGGTCTAGATGAAACATGATTGGCTATGAGTTGTTAATTGCTGAAGCTTGATTATTCATAGTTGAGGTTAATTATACTTTTTTCTCTGCCTTGGTATATAATTCAAAATTTGCATAATAAAAACTTAAGAAAAATCAAACAAAACATAAAAGTGGAAGGCTCATGGCCTAGCCCCACTTGCAAGAGGTGACAGCTGGCAGCAGGTTGCAATTTAGAAAAGGATGAAACACTTGACTCTTTCATAGGCTTTGGCATGCACACATACTTTCTTTGGCTCTTACATCGTTTGAAAATATTTGGAATTAGTTGCCAACATTTATTAATCTGTTAAAAAAAACAGCCCTTGGTTTTGTTATAGTACATTATCTATCTTATTGATTTTTCCTTTTACCTTTATTGAATACTTATTTTACGTGCCTTAGGTTTATTTTTTTCCTAGAATCATGCACTAGCAGATACTAGTCTTTCTACATGAATGTACGAAAGGCTACATGTTTTCCTCTATGTGCCACTTTGGCTGCATCTCATAAGTCTTTCATTACTGTTTATTTATAATATCTAAGTTTTTTCTTTAATTGAAGGGTTATTTGAAGTATGTGTTTTGAAGTTACATACACACTTTTGTTACACAGTTATTAGAGTGTGAGTTTAGAGCAAGATTCTAAAATTCTATCTTGGTCATTTACTAACTGTGATATTGGGCATGTAAGTCAGCCTCTTGGTGCCTTGGTTTTGCCATGTACAAAATGAGGATGATAACAATACAACAACAACAACAGTCCTCAAAGATGTTGAGAAGATTGAGTTAGCTATTGCATTGCAAATATTTAAAATCACTAACACATTGGGTGTTAACTATCTGTAGACATATTTCTAATGCATACTTTATTGGATTTTTTCTTTATAGTTCAATAATCACATTTTCAGAGTTCCACAGAGATTTGAAAAGAACATTTATCTCATTGTGTATAAAGTTTTACACAAAATATTAGATAAAACTTATTACCTTATTCAGATACTTATCAAGGTTTGAAAAGAAGTGATTGCTAGCTCAGTTACCCTATACATGTGTTGAGCTTACACATGTAGCATTTTAAATTATCATTATTTTGTGAAATTTTGTGCCTTAAGTGAAGCATTGTGGGCCCTTTCCAGTTCACTACAGCACCCAGCATCATCATATCAGGTCATCTCACTCATTTACTTCAACTGCCTGGTTCTATTGGTATTAAAACTGTCCACTTGATTTATAGGTTGATATTATTATTAGGTCTACTCAATTTCTGAGGGGGATACATTAGTGTCTCTTTCCACAATTTGTTGCTGTGACTTACCAGTTTTTTGTATTTCTGATATCTTAAGCTTCATATATTTTGAAGCTGTATGGTTAGACACATAAAGGTTCATGTTTGCTCTTTCTTCTTGGTGGATACAAGTTTGCCTATACATGTGAAAAGCATGACATTTTATTATATTTGATGCTTTTTGCCTTAATTTCTTTGTTCTTCCTGATATTATCATTTTGCCTGATTTCTTAGCATTTTATATATATGTTTATGTTTTGGCTTACTTTTACCCTTTTATCTTCTGGGAAGGTTTTGTCATGGCTTATAACAAAAAGACATTAAAAAAAAGGTATAAAGACAGCTCTTAAATCTGGGGTGCATGTGTGGTACATGTATACTAACTTTCATATTGACTGCAATAAAGGTTCAAATTTACTTGTAGCTTCCTTGGAGAAGGGACAAAAAGAAAACATGTCAAATGTTATAGTTGCTATCAACAGAAATGTTTGGTGCTAAATTGCACAAAAGAATGTACTCTTATGCCTTCACTGAGGGTTCACCAGGTAATGTTGTGTTGGTATGAGTACCACACTGAAATGCTGCTGACTTGGAAGCAACCACCGGCCATGGAGTTTCCAGAGGATGTCTGGGTGGAATGTCTGGTAAGTGATGGTGCCAGTCCCTGGGGTACACTGTTCAGCACCATCTGCGACCTGGCCTTCTTTGATTTTTCTTTTTTGACTTTGTCTTCTGAAGCATATTGGTATTTGTTTCAGGCAGGATAAGGGTGGGGGGCAAAAGTCAGAAGGTTTATGCCAGCTGACCTAGAGTGGCCTACCTGAAAGCCCTGGATGGACATGGGGCAGTGGTCTCAGAGAGACAGTGACCTCAGGGTTCTCAGCCACAGATAAGTTGGGGTTCAATCCTGAATCTGCGAGGGGGCTGCCCTAAAGGTGTATATTCCATGGAATTTCCAAGGAATTCTTTCACCTTCAGAGAGGAAAGCTAGAAACTTGGACAGAGTCTTGATTCTGGAGTCTTCTGAGGAGTTCCCACGATCCAGAGAAATCAGGGGGAAACTGCGGACTACATGAGCCCAGTGGTCTCCAGGCCTGAGCAGGTACTGGCCTTTGGTGCCAGTGGGGAGAGGAGTCTCCTACCCACTGCCAGGTGGGCCTGGGCAGGGTGGGCTGGCTGGGCTGCAGCGCCTCTGGGCTGGGATGTGGGGCTTTAATCTGCAGTGTGAGCAATGGGGAATGTCTGGTGTATTTTTCCTCCTCTTTGTGGGGGTGTTCAGCCCACTTTTTCTCCCTCAGCTGAATGTGTGGCATTTAGAGGAATTATGGTCTCTCTTGGCCCTGAGCTGCCTCTTGGGGTTTAAACAAACCAGCAACCCAGGCAATTGGGTGATGAATGTTTCTTGGCATTTGGGGTCAGACTAGCCCATGGGACAAGTGTTGTGGAAAGAGCCACAGGCCCTGTGGTTAAATGGACCAGCGTAGAAGCCCAGCTGGTTCTCGTTGCCAGTGTGACTCAGCGTCTGTGCCTCAGTTTTCTCATCTGCAGCACAGGGGCATGTACACTCACAGGTGACAGAGCATCCAGCAACAGGCATAGGCACAGAGGCTGAAGTGGCACAACCTGCTGTGCCTGACATTGGCCTTTAGTTGGTTCTTGTAGGGGATGGGATGTGGGTGGTGGCAGTTAAAGGTCTGTTTCCCAGGTGGGACAAAGAACGTCAATATGTTAGTGATGGTGAGAGCACTGATGCCATTCCTACCTGTCTCTAGAGGGACAGTGTTTAGTCCCTAAGCCCTGGGAATGAGTCCTCATTCTCAAGCCCTAGAAGGTTCCTTGGCACCACATCTGTCTCTTAGATGCCTCACAGCCAGTCGGTTGAAGGAGTGGCTCTCAGAATCTTCACTTAGCTGAGCCTGCGTGGGCTGAATTGTGCAGGGTCTGCTTGGATGTGCCTGTGCAGCAGTGGGTAGGGGTAGGAGGGGTGACAGGAACAAGGGTGCCCCCCCAGCTGCCTCCAAAGAATGCACATGTGTCCTGGGGCCTCCTGGCTGGTGCGGGTTTCCATTCTGTCTTTGCAGACTACCCATCATGATCCTGTGGACGGTGAGTCACCCCCTCTTTGTCTCCATCTTGTGCAGGTTACAGTGAGCACACACTCAGGGCACATTTAGGATGGTGCCAGGCATGAGGCTTATACAGTACGTGCATCTTCTTGGAGAATCAGGGGCAGGCTGAATCCAGAAAGCCCTTGGAGGACAAACTTCCTATTTTCAGTGTGGCCCTATTCTGAGAAATCTGGTGTGTTTGTTGGGCAGAATTTATAAGCCTGCACTGCACCAGCCCCAGCTTGGGATGCAGAAAGGAGTAAGTCACAGAGTGTAGCTCTAGTCCTCAAAAAGCTCACAGACCAAAGCAGGTGACAGAGATGAACCCAGCCATTGATGGTTTGGAGAGCAAATGGCTAGGAGGGAGAACCTAGTGGAGGAGGGAACCGTCACTGGGCAGGCACTTTTGCTGTTGGGAGAGGAGGGAAGGCTGTGTATTAGTCAGCATGGGCTGTCTGCTGTAACAAACAGCCCTTGCTTCTCAGTAACTTAACACATACAAATTTACTTTGCTTTCACATGAATGCAGGTTAGCCTTGAGGCTCAGCTCCGCTTGGTCAGTCAGGGCCCCAAGCTGTTCATCTTGTGTCTGCCCTTGTCTGGGGCCTTGGCATCCTCTCCATTCTAGTAGCCAGTGGGGCAATGGGGAAGGACAGCCTGCAGGTGTGCATGGATACAGGATAGGCCTGCAAGTGGTATCATTTGTGCCCACATTCCATTGGCCAGCACTTGGGTCACAAGATCCTACCTGACCACCAAGGAATCTGGGAAATGTAGGCTAGCAATGTGCCTAGGAGGAAATGTGCACAAAGTTGTGCAGTTTGATGAACACCAGCAGGGTCTGTTGCATGAGGCTTCTGAGAGATGACAGGGTTCACTAAGATTGTGGAAATGGCTGGGAAGTGAGGGTGAGGAGACACCAGCTCTCTAGGCAGGTGGTCACCTTCCACAAGACAAGGATTGAGCTTAGGCTGGTTTAACAAAACATCACAGACTGGGTGGTTTGTAAACAGAATTTTGTTTCTCAAAGTCTGGAGGTTGCAAGTCTGAGATCAGAGTGGGGGCAGGCCAGGCCCTTGGGAGGGTCCTCTTCCAGTTGCAGATGGCTGAGTTCTTGTATCTGTGCATGGTGGACAGAGGGCCACCTAATCACCTCCAAAGCCCCTGCCTGCTAATGCTGTCATTTTAGGATTAGGGTTTCAACATATGAATTCTGGGGGACATGGAGCCATTGCAGAGTGCACAGTACATTTGGGGAAAGACAAGAAGCCAAGGTCCCAGGGTGGGTGGTGGGGCATGTAGGGACGTGCTGAGACACTCCCCTCACTCCTGCCCTCTTCTCCCGAGCCCCACCCTGAGTCCCTGTGTGTTTTCAGGCCCTGCTGGGGACCTTATCACCTCATTTGGTCCCCCCCACTTCTTCTGGGGTTGGAGGACATTGAGGCTTAGGGAGATGAGGTTATGTTCTCACTCAGCCAGAAAGCGTAGCACTGGGATCAGATCCCAGTGTGTCTGCCTCCAAGCACTATTTCTAGTAGCCCAGACTGTGTCTACTGTCACTGAGTCTGCAGGGGTCCAGGGCGGGGAAGGCTTTAGAGGAGGAAGAGCCAGGTCTTGGGGTGCCACCTGGGTGGAACATGGCCTTTCCTGTGGTCCTCAGGGAAGCACCTGCTGTACAGGGGACCCAGCAGCCAGGCCTCAGAGCCACTGGGGTGTTTGGGCCTTAGTGACCAACAGCCTAGGCCCCGTCACAGCACCTGGTGGCTCTTACAAATGTGGTAGCAGAGGAAGGCCTCAGAGAAGAACAGGAGAGGGAAGCAGAAGGGCTATCTTCCAGGTGAGGGTGGCAGGGGTGCTCTGGGCAGAGCCAGGGGCTGGGGTCATGGGCTCCTAGTTCAAGGCCTAACTTCGCCCCCAATAGCTGCGTACCCAGATGTGACAAAGACCTGGGTTCTGCATGTGAGGATGAGGGGCAAAGTCCCCTGACCCTCAGACAGATAGCTCCAGGAGACATTGCTGTCTGTCCACCTGGTCCCAGCACCCTGTCTGCCATGGCTCGGGCTGTAACACGATCCCATTGACTGGGTCGCTCAAACCGTAGACATTTTTCCCTTACACTTCTGGAGGCTGGAGGTCTGTGCTTGGGGTGCCAGCCGGAAGCTTCTGGAGAGGGTGTTCTTCCAGGCTGTGGCCTTCTTGCTGTGCCCACAAGGTGGAGGGAAAGAATTAAGACGAAAAAGAGATCTTCCCTTTCCTCTCCTTACAAGGGGTCCCCACCCAACCCTCACGGTACCTTCTAAACCTGATCACCTCCCCCAGGCCCTACCTGTGTATGCTGTTAGTTAGGAGTTAGGGCTTCAACACAGGAATTCTGGGGGACATAAACCATCAGTCCACAATACACCCAAGTGGGCTGTGGACTAAGTGGGGTTGGTTGTCTCCGTGGCATGCTCGAGGGGTTTGGAGCCTGAAGGATGGGATGAGAGTGTGGATAAGTGGCAAACACAGGGCCCCAGCAGGGTTCAAGTCTAGCTCTGGGAGGAGGGGCCCCAAGTTGGTGGAATGTTTGCCCAAGGGAATGGATTTTGATTGGCCAGAGAGCTTGGGCTGTTTTTATCTTCAGATGCAGTGTTGCCCAGACTGTTGTCTGAGCAGTGAACTACAGGTGGCTGGGTCCTTTAGAGGACTCTTTTCTAAGATTGGGCATGGAAGGCAGGTGCCCAGGAAGGAATCATAGCATCATCTTCGAGTCCCTTCCCTGATGCCTGGCTCCTACCTCTGGCCAGCTGGGTGACATCAAGGGGGTGGGCATGTGCCCTCTTTGACAGATGAGGAACCCAGGGAACTGCCTCCAGGCTCCAGGGAATTACCCAGGGGCCTGGGGCAAGTGACCTGGCTTGAGCCTTGGCGAGCTGCTATTGGTGTCAAGTCCACCTGCCCAGGCTGATGACGGGCCTTGGCCCTGCCATAGCTCTAAGCCCCAGCTGCTCCTTCATCACACTGTCACAGTGGGAGTTCACGCACACATTTGTAACATCTGGCATCTGGCCTTGGCATCTCCCAGTCCCACTGGACTGCAAACCCCATAGGGACAGGTGGGGACTGGTACTGCTCCTGCTGTGTGCATAGTGTGACAGTCACAAAGGAGTCCTAGGTAAATAGAACAAGAGAATGAACGTTAGCAAGTAGCCCTGGGGATGGGCTTCTGCTGTCTGTGCAGACTGATCCTCCATGCTTCTTACCAGGGAGAGCTCAGAGGTTAGGTGTCTCTCACCTTCTTTGGGGTCAGGATCACAGAGGAAAGAAGTGAGGGTATCAGCCAAGGGTTCCACAGGGTGTCTCCTAGGAGGGGGCATTTGTGGGAGTTAGACAGGGAAAGAGAGGGGTGGTGCCATCAGTGGACAGCCCCCATCCATGCAGGAGCCCTGTCCTTGGGGTCAGACAGCCTGCAGCCTAGGCATTCTCTGCAAAGGGGCTCATTATGCTGCCCCTGGCTTTGAGGGGCCAAATGATGGGTGATACCTGGACAGGCTGGTGGTTGCTATTACGTTTATGTTTCCTTATGGTTCCTGACATCGTTATTAGAACAGATGTGGACTGGGGAGGGGTGGGGAAAGGAGGCCCATGGGATGAGCAGGATGTAAAACACAGCAGAAGTCTCCACATGGCTCAGGGCTCAGAGGAGGACAGAGGCAGCTGCAGGTGCAAGTGATGGGCCAGCTCAAGGCTCTGTCCTTGCATGGTGACAGGAATGTTCCCAGGAGGTCATCACATCCCAGAGCTGGAGCATGTGCAGGTTAGAGGTCAGATCACCTGTATTTGACCTGCCACAATTTTTTTAACTTAAAAAAAATTTAATCACATTGATAATACATATGGATTATAAGAAAAAGTAGAAGATACAGATGAGGAAAAAAGTTCTAATCTCTTACCCACCAAATCAATGGCTCTTAGATACTGAAAATCCTTTCTTATACTTTAAATCATCTCCAGATTACTTAGAATACTTAATACAATGTACAGGCATAGCTTGTTTTATTGCGCTTTACTTTATCACACTTCGCAGATATTTCATTTTTTACAAATGAAGGTTTGTGGCAACCTTGCCTCACGCAGGTCTGTTGGCACCATTTTTCCAACAGTGTGTGTTCACTGTGTCTCTGTGTTGCTGTCCCATTACTATTTCATCTGTTGTGGTCATCTGTGACCAGTGATCTTTGGTGTTACTGTTTTGGGGCACCACAAACCTCACCCATGTCACACAGTAATCCTAATCAGTAAAGGTGTATGTTCTGGCTGGCCATTCTCCTGTCTCTCCCCCTCTTCTTGAGACTCACTGTTCCCTGAGACACAACAATATTGAAATTAGGCCAATTAATACTCTACAGTGGTCTCTAAGGGTTCATGTGAAAGGAAGAGTCACTCTTTAAATCCACAGCTGGAAGTGAACAAACTGGGTGAGGAAGCCATGTTGAAAACTGTGGTAGGTCCAAGGTTGGTCCTCTTGTGCTAGTTAGCCAAGTCATGAGTGCAAATGAAAAGTTCCTGAAGGAAATTAAAAGTGCTACTTCAATGAATGATAAGAAAGCAAAACAGCCTTCTTGCTGATATAGAGAAAATTTTGGTGGTCTGAATAGAAGATGGAGCCAAAGCCTAATTAATACAGAGCAAGGCCTGACCTCTCTTCAGTTGTATGAATGCTGAGAGGTGAAGAAGCTGAAGAAGGAAAGTTAGAAGCTGGTGGAGGTTGGTTCATGAGGCATAGGATCGAAACTGTCTCCATAACAAAAGTGCAAGGTGAGGCAGCAGGTGCCAAGGGAGAAGCTACAGCAAGTTACACAGAAGATCTAGCTAAGATCTAGCATTGAAGAAGGAGGCTGCACTAACATATTTGCAATGTGAATGAAAGCACCATTTTTGGAAGAAGATGCTATTTAGGACTTTGAGAGCTAAAGAAGAGCAGCCAATGGCAGGCTTCAAAGCTTCAAAGGAAAGCTTGACAGCTTCCTTAGGCCTAATGCAGTTGGTGACTTTAAGTTGAAACCACTGCTCTTTTACCATTCCAAAAATCCCAGGGCCCTTAAGAATCATTCTACATCTATTCTGCCCACGCTCCATAAATGGAACAACAAGCTTGGATAACAGCACATCTGTTTACAGCATGGCTTACTGAATATTTCAAGCCCACTGTTGAGACCTACTGCTCAGAAAGATTCCTCCCCAAATATTGCTGCTCAGTGATAATACGCTTAGTCATCAAGAGCCTGTGATGAAGATATACAAGGACATAAATTTTGTTTTCATACTTGTTAGCACAACATCCGTTCTATAACCCACAGAGCAAGGAGCAGTTTTGACTTTCAGATCTTATTATTTAAGAAATACATTTTGTAAGTCTGTACATATCTGCCCTAGATAATGATTCCTTGGATTGATCTGGGTGAAGTAAATTGAGAACCTTCTGGAAATGATTCACCATTCTAGATGCCATTAAGAACATCCGTGATTCATGGGAGGAGGTCAACATATCAGTGTTAACAAAAACTTAGAAGAATTTAATTGCAACCCTCATGGCTGATTTTCAGGGCTTCCAGACTTCAATGGAAGAAGAAACTGCAGATGTGGTAGAAATCGCTAGACAACTGAATTGTAAGTGCAACCTGAAGGTGAGACTGAGCTGCTACAATCTCATGGTTAAACTTGACTGGATGAGGAGTTGCTTCTTACGGATGAGTAAAGTCATTTCTTCAGATGAAATCTACTTCTAGGGAAAATACTGTGAAAATTGTTGAAATGATAGCTAAAGGAATTAGAATATCAAGCCAAATTAGTCAATAAAGCAGTGGCAGGGTTTGAGACAACTGATTCCAATTTTGAAAGAGGTTCTACGGTGGGTAAAATGCTCTCCAATAGTATCACATGCTGCAGAGAAATCTTCCATGAAGGGAGTCAATGCAGCAAAATTCATTGTTTGTGTATTTTAAGAAATTGCCACGGCCACCCTGACCTTCAACCAGAGCTGTCAGCATTGAGGCAACATCCTTCACCAGCGAAAAGGTTATGACTCACTAAAGGCTAATGTGGCCATAGCTTTGTAGCAATGAAGATTTTTTTTTTTCTTTTTTTTTTTGGCTGGGGCCGGGTTTGAACCCGCTACCTCTGGTATATGGGGCTGGTGCCCTACTGCTTCGAGCCACAGGCGCTGCCTGCAATGAAGTATTTTTAATTAATGCATGTGTGTACATTGCTTTTAGACATAACACTATTGCACACTTAACAGACAATACATCTAAAGGAAAGAAGACATTCCTGTGACTCACTTTATGGTGACATTTTCTTCACGGCGGTGGTCTGGAATCAAACCCACAGCTTCTTGGAGCTGTAGAGGATAGAAGTGAGCAGGATGAGGAAGCTGCTTAATGCAACAAAGTTGCCCCTCAAATAAAGCAAAAATGACATGTGTTCCATACCTTGGAATAGTGCAGTAAATAAATAAATATAAATAAATATAACTATAGTAGCACCTCTGTAAGTTGACCACCCAAAGGACTGTAACAGACTGGTTAACATATGGAGGTGGTCAACATAAGGAACTATGCCTACTATACTGATATGTGCACGTGGGGCATGTCCAGTCTATGGAAATCAGGTCAATTTAGGGAGGTGGTCAGCTGCGGCAGTTCTACTGTATACATTGCAATAAAGTGAGCCACACAAATGTTTTGATTTCCCAGTGCATGTGAAAGTTACATTTTCATTACACCATAGTCTGTTAAGCACGCAGTATCATTATGTCTTAGAAAAATGTACATACCTTGATTAAAACATACCTTAGTACTAAAATATGCTGACACAGAGACCAGAAGTGAGTACAGACTGTTGGAAGAATGGCGCTGATAGACTAGCTCAATGCAGGGCTGCCGAAAACCTCCAACTTGAAGAAAACACACTCTCGGGGAAGTGCGGGGAATTGAAGCGCCATGGAACGCAGGGTGCGTATAAATGTGATAAGCACCAGGTGCCAGCCTGTCTGCTGGGGACTCACAGGCAGACCTCATTAGCTGTTTCCCCATGTGGTGCAGAGCGTTTTAGTTCTGTGACATCATAAGGAATGCTCTGATGACCGTTGTTCACCTTGCACACACTTGTCCAATTTTCCCCTTCAAATAAATCCCTGGAAGTGCAATGTCAGGATCACAGATACCTTCTACACCCTTGCACCATTCTGCCTTGATCAAAGACCCTCTGGTCACTGAGCTGGAGCCATGTCTGGAGAGCATCCCTGGTGCTGGTGGTCCCCTCCCTTGAGGCTGCTGCACCTTCTTTGCTCACATGGCCTCAGTCTTCTTGCCTCTGCAGTGGTGGGAACTGCCCACCTCTGAGCTGGGAGCTGCCTCTCAACTCTCTTTCCATCCCTGGCCCCAGCCAGGCCCCAGCAGATCCAGCCCACCTCCTTGGAGGTGAGGTTGTGCAGACTCGCCCAGAGACCCTGCTGAAAATAGACTGGGGTGCTTCTTCACGTGCACACACATGCACACACGTGCAGTGTCACAGTGAAGCCTCACAGGTCACCCACCCTCCTGGCCACTTGGGCCACCCACTGCCACCTTCCCTTCCTGGGGGTCAGGGAATGTACCTGTTGGACACATGCTTAGAACCAGCCACTAAAACAAATACTGGGGACACTCGTGGGGTGAGGGTGAGGGACCACCTGGTGTGAGAGGCTGACGCAAGGGCAGGGGCTTCCTTTGTTAAGCTCCTGGACCTGAGGCCGTCCCCGCCTATGCCTGAGGACTGTCTTAGGCTCCCTCCCCTTCACACCACAAAGACAAGACTGTGTCTCTCTCCTTGACCCCCATAACTTTTAGGGTTGGGCTCAGAGCCTCACAGGACTCTGAACTACTAAAAATGTGGGTGGGGAGTATTTCGGTTCTTTGGCATCTTAAGAACCATTGGCATCATCTGGCAGGACCCTTCCCAAAGGCCAGGAACAGCTGGGAGAGCGGGGAGGGGTGGGGCAGGAGGCGGGTCTTACCCTGGGCCTGCTGTGCGGGGTGGGTTGATGGCTGGCTGGCGGTTCAGGACTGGAGCCCCCTTTTCTGAACCTGAGGGTTCTGTTATGGGAGCAGCTGCTAGTCGACAGGGTGAGCTGACCACTCCCCGCTCTGGCTGCAGTGCAGGGAACACACGGAGCCGGCCTGCACTCCCCCTTCCAGGCCTTGGCACCACCACATCCACCCAGGAAAGCAAATGAGCCATTTTGCAGCCCAGAGACAGAGGCCTCGAGAGGCCTGGGGACTTGTCCACAGCCCCGAATTGGAAGGTGACAGAGCCTACGCTTCCTGAGTGTCAGGCTCCCAGGCTGCTTGCTTTCCTTTGCCCCAATATTGTGGACACTGGTCCCTACTGACCTCTCCTGGGGCCTCTCTTGGAACTCTATGTCCCCTTGTCCTCTATGTCCCCTGTTGGTCGGGGCTGGGGCCGGGAGCTGAGGCGACGGGGCTTTCACAGCCTGTCAAAGGTGATCCTTACTGAGAAACTGAGGCCACAGGGGGCTTTACTCTTGCCGGAGGCCCTGACCACCTCCAGCGGACATAACGTTAGCCTGGGAGCTGGTGCTCATGACCCCACCTACGTGCTTTTCCACGTAGCCAGGGTAGCAGATGTCCTGAGGCAGGGCCAGAGGTAACCACCAATGGGCCAGGGTCTGAGCCTGCAGCCCTCTGCCCTGACTGTCTGGAAAATGGAATGGCCCAGAGCAGTAAGTTGGGCAGGTGAGCCTCGCCCCCAGGGCAATGTAAGCTCCATGGGGGTGGGGCTCCCACCATAGGGCATACAGACCAGCCTGGGTCCCCAGCACTTACAACAGTGCCTGCATCTGTGGGAAGCCCTGTACCCTGTGACCAGCAGGAGTGGGCCCCCCTGGGGAGTTCTGAATTTTGGGGGTGGTTGGATAGCTGGTACCCCAGGGGGTATGCCACCTAGGTTTGGGTCCTGGCTCTGTTATTTTCTCACAGGGGCCTCTGGAAAGTTCTTTAGAGTTGAGCATTTTCATTGCATTTGTACCAAAGGTGCATGGGAGTGCCAGTGACAATCATAAGCTATGGGGTGAGGGTGCCCATGGCTGGAAGCCCCATGAGAAGCTGGAAGGAACTGGACCAACTAACTCTGAGAGTCCCTTTGGTAGATGATGTGACTTCTCAGAGCCGTAGGTCCTCATCTGGAAAATGGGGATGATCATAGGCACATTATCAAGACAATAACAATGGCCTTGGAGGAGGAGCTGCCTGTGTGCCCCTCCCCTTAATGACAGCTGTACACGTTGCTTGTTGGCTAACGGAAGGATACGTCTAATTTGTTGGTTTTATCCTGACATTTTCTGTGCTTTGGTGAAGGAGCTGGGGGATATGTCACCACTCTTCACTGTGAGAGCTGCTACCTGTGAGGGAGGTTTTCCCAGTGCTTCTTAGAGACTCTCCCACTTAAGGAATATATTACTATTCCAGAGAGGTTGAGGCTCTGTTTTATTGGCAATAATAGTACATCCAGAAAAGTGCCTAGGGTCACATAAAAACCGACAAATATGACAGCCCTGACCAGCAATTTTTGTTTTTTTGTTTTTTTTTTGTAGAGACAGTCTCACTTTATCGCCCTCGGTAGAGTGCCATGGCGTCACACAGCTCACAGCAACCTCCAACTCCTGGGCTTAGGCGATTCTCTTGCCTCAGCCTCCCGAGTAGCTGGGACTACAGGCGCCC